>MCJB01007302.1:114833-155720 GCA_002018475.1 Nicotiana obtusifolia
TTTATACAGATATATATATATATAGTTGCACATTAGGTGCCAAACAACTATTACGTATGCAGCTCATTCAATCATTTCTTCATTAGATGGGATCATACAATTTCAATCACATACAAACACACGTAAGCATTCAATTCATAACAAGCTCACTCATGGCTTAGGTCTTTCTTGTTATTCCTATTACTTCTTCTTTCATGTAGTGACATAACACTTAGTTCTTTTATCAATTATACTCGTGGGGTGACATAATGTCAAACGGATAGCAACATGTAGAAATCTTCATAAGAAAGAACAATACAAGCTCTCTTAGCTTCTAAGAGTAGAGTAATCTTTTGGGACTACTTTGAGACATTGTATTCGACAAGAATCGTGCAAAAGAAAGAACGGTATAGTCTTACATACCTGGAACGTATATCTAGCATCCGCTTCCAAGCTTATGGAAGTGCGTACAATTCTTTAATCTACAATTTAGGAACAACCCAATCATTACTTACTAGGCTTCATACTACTATTCATAATTTCTGAGGTTCATGAGATATTTTCCCCTAATCCTTTCCTTCATAATCTTATTAAACCCATTTATAACACATGCAACTCAAGATCGTTCATGACCCACTCTATTGGTGGTGTTTAATTTAGACCCATAGCTTTCTTTCTCATTTTCATGGATTCCTACATGCATGTGATGAATTTCCAAGAATCCCTAAGTAAATGGGTGTACGAACTTACCTTGCATGTTGATTATCTTATTTCTCTTTCTTGATTCTTCAATCTTTGAGTTTCGCCCTTGAGTTGGGTTTGCAAGAGGAGAACTTCAGCTAGGGTTCCTTCCTATTTCCCCAATTTATGCTTTCCTTCTTCGATTTCTTATGTTTGGAAGAAGGGAAATCAGTTAGGGCTCATGGGTTCTTTGAGAGAAGTTGTTTGAGAGCTTTTCAAATGTTTTGGGTCTTGTAAAATGAAGGGGGAACGAGTCTAGGTCCCTTTTATAGGTCGAAGAATCAGAAACTTAATTTCAGTAAAATGTCAATTTCGCGGTCACTTTCCCGTCGCGAAATGGAAGTGCGGTTCGCACTTTGGTCGCGAAAATGCGACCTCAGGTTCTGCTTCATTTCACGACGCAGGAGGCCATTTTCGCGGTTCGCTTTTCCATTTCGCAAACCGCTTTCTCGTCGCATTTCTCGCATAAACTTTCTGTTTCTGTTCGCTATGCAGGAGGTAGATTTCGCGGTTCGCTTTTTGGTTTCGCGAATCGCTTTCTCGTCACTTTTCTTACCTTAACTTACTGTCCATGTTCGCGATGGACATAGCGATTTCGCGAATCGCTTTTCAGTTTCGCGATTCTCTTTTTGGTCGCGTTTTGGTCCAGTGTTCAGCCCAGGTTTCTGCCTCTGTTCGCGACGATTTCGCGATTCGCTTTTCATTTCGCGAATCGCGTTCTCGTCGCTTTTCTTCTTTCGTTCTTTTTCTTAATATTTTCAATATTTTTCGACTATTCTTCCTATTCTTAGGCCCATACACACTTACCACATTACGGCATAATCAAGTAGGTGAATTTACGGGTTATCACATTCTCCCCCCCTTTGGAACATTCGTCCTCGAATGTGGGGATACATATACAATAGAGAAAACATTGTAAGGAAAAGAAATCACGGTTCTAAGGCTCTCATTTGGTCATTATTGATTATCATAATAAAAAGGAACATTAACAATAAGATTCTTACTTACCTCTTAGGGGTGTTTCCTTCATCGTACTTTGAGTTCTTTCAGCATCATCATTATTCAAATTCTGAAATAAATACGGATACTTAGATTTCATTTCTTCTTCTGCTTCCCATGTCATTTCTTCTACATTTTGATTCCTCCACAACACTTTGACAGAAGCTACCTCTTTCGTTCGTAGCTTACGGATTTGTCTATCCAATATGGCTACGGGAACTTCTTCATATGATAGATTCTCCGTAACCTGTACATCATGGATGGGGACGATCCGGGAAGGATCTCCGATACATTTCTTTAACATTGACACATGAAATACTGGATGGACGAATTCCATTTCTGAGGGTAGTTCAAATTCATAAGCAACATGTCCGATCCACCGAAGGATCTTATACGGACCAATGTATCTGGGACTCAATTTGCCTTTCTTCTCGAAACGCATGACACCCTTCATGGGTGAGATTTTTCAGAATACCCAATCATCAACCTGAAATTCTAAATCGCGACGTCGGACATCAGAATAGGACTTTTGTCTGCTTTGTGCTGTCCTCAATCGTCCTTGTATCATTTTCACTTTTTCAATAGCTTGGTGGATTAAGTCAGGCCCATGCAACTCAGTCTCACCCACTTCAAACCACCCAATTGGTGATCTACATTTCCTCCCGTACAATGCCTCATATGGGGCTATCTTTATACTGGAGTGGTAACTGTTGTTATAGGCAAACTCTATGAGTGGAAGATAGTCATCCCAACTTCCTTTGAAATCTAGTACACATGCCCGTAACATATCCTCGAGTGTCTGGATAGTACGTTCAGCTTGTCCGTCAGTTTGCGGATGAAAAGTTGTACTGAGACTCACCTGTGTACCCAAGCCTTTTTGGAAAGACTTCCAAAAGTTAGCTGTAAATTGAGCTCCTCTGTCTGATATTATAGACATTGGTACCCCATGAAGCCTAACAATTTCTTTGATATACAGCTTTGCATATTCTTCCGCTGTGTAGGTTGCCTTGACAGGTAAGAAATGAGCACATTTGGTAAGGCGATCAACTATCACCCAAATGGAGTCGAACCTACGACTCGTGCGAGGTAACCCGACAATGAAGTCCATGTTGATTACCTCCCATTTCCAAGTAGGAATTTCTATTCTTTGAAGCAATCCTCCTGGTTTTTGGTGCTCTACTTTCACTTGTTGACAATTAGGACACTGGGCCACAAAATCAGCAATTGATCTTTTCATTCCATTCCACCAATACTGTTCCTTGGCATCATGATACATTTTGGTTGAGCCAGGATGGATAGAGTATCTGGATTGGTGGATCTCCTTCATAATCCTTTCCCGTAACTGTGCCACATCGGGCACACACAATCGACCTTGACATCTCAAGGTCCCATCCCCTGCGATCTCGAAAGTTGAGATCTTGCCTTGCTGAACATTTTCTTTTAATTGTAGCAAGGTGGGATCTTCATATTGCCATGCTTTCACTTCCGTCACAAGAGATGATTCCGAGGTGTTATGCACAACAACACCTCCATTCTCGGAGTCTAGCAATTTAATTCTCATGCTGGCTAGCTGATGAAAGTTCTTTAGTCAAACTTCGCTTGCCCATTTCCACATGCACTAAACTCCCATAGACTTACGACTGAGGGCGTCAGCCACAACATTAGCTTTGCCCGGATGATACAATATTTCAACGTCGTAGTCTTTCAACAATGCGAGCCAACATCGTTGCCTCAAATTCAACTCTTTCTGACTGAAGATATATTGCAAACTTTTGTGGTCTGTATAAATATCGACATGGACACCATAGAGATAATGTCGCCATGTCTTCAAAGCATGTACCACTGCAGCCAATTCTAAGTCATGGGTGGGATAATTCTTTTCGTGCTTCTTCAACTGCCTAGAAGCATAAGCAATTACCCTTCCGTGTTGCATCAATACACAACCCAAGCCTATACCGGATGCATCACAATATACCACATAGCCTTCAGTCCCATCGGGAAGAGTAAGAACTGGAGCGGATGTTAGTCGATCTTTCAGTTCTTGAAAACTCCGCTCACACTTATCTGTCCATAGAAACTTTGCAGCTTTCTGAGTCAGTTTAGTCAATGGCGCGGATATAGAAGAGAATCCCTCTACAAACAGCCTGTAATATCCTGCTAACCCCAAGAAACTACGGACTTCTGATGGTGTAGTAGGCCTTGGCCAATTCTTGACCGCATCGATCTTTCGAGTATCGACACTAATACCTTCATCGGATATCACATGGCCTAAGANAGCTTGGTGGATTAAGTCAGGCCCATGCAACTCAGTCTCACCCACTTCAAACCACCCAATTGGTGATCTACATTTCCTCCCGTACAATGCCTCATATGGGGCCATCTTTATACTGGAGTGGTAACTGTTGTTATAGGCAAACTCTATGAGTGGAAGATAGTCATCCCAACTTCCTTTGAAATCTAGTACACATGCCCGTAACATATCCTCGAGTGTCTGGATAGTACGTTCAGCTTGTCCGTCAGTTTGCGGATGAAAAGTTGTACTGAGACTCACCTGTGTACCCAAGCCTTTTTGGAAAGACTTCCAAAAGTTAGCTGTAAATTGAGCTCCTCTGTCTGATATTATAGACATTGGTACCCCATGAAGCCTAACAATTTCTTTGATATACAGCTTTGCATATTCTTCCGCTGTGTAGGTTGCCTTGACAGGTAAGAAATGAGCACATTTGGTAAGGCAATCGACTATCACCCAAAAGGAGTCGAACCTACGACTCGTGCTAGGTAACCCGACAATGAAGTCCATGTTAATTACCTTCCATTTCCAAGTAGGAATTTCTATGCTTTGAAGCAATCCTCCTGGTTTCTGGTGTTCTACTTTTACCTGTTGACAATTTGGACATTGGAGCACAAACTCCGCAATTGATTTCTTCATTCCATTCCACCAATACTGTTCCTTGACATCATGATGCATTTTGGTTGAGCCAGGATGGATGGAGTATCTGGATTGGTGGATTTCCTTCATAATCCTTTCTCGTAACCCTGCCACATCGGGCACACACAATCCACCTTGACATCTCAAGGTCCCATCCCCTGCGATCTCGAAAGTTGAGATCTTGCCTTGCTGAACGTTTTCTTTTAACTGCAACAAGGCGGGATCTTCATATTGTCGTGCCTTCACTTCCGTCACAAGAGATGATTCCGAGGTGTTATGCACAACAACACCTCCATCCTCGGAATCCAGCAATTTAATTCTCATGCTGGCTAATTGATGAAGTTCTTTAGTTAAACTTTGTTTGCCCATTTCCACATGCACTAGACTCCCCATTGACTTACGACTGAGGGCGTCAGCCACAACATTAGCTTTGCCCGGATGATACAATATTTCAACGTCGTAGTCTTTCAACAATTCGAGCCAACGTCATTGCCTCAAGTTCAACTCTTTCTGACTGAAGATATATTGCAAACTTTTGTGGTCTGTGTAGATATCGACATGGACACCATACAAATAATGCCGCCATGTCTTTAGAGCATGTACTACTGCAGCCAATTCTAGGTCATGGGTGGGATAATTCTTTTCGTGCTTCTTCAACTGTCTCGAAGCATAAGCAATCACCCTCCCGTGTTGCATCAATACACATCCCAAACCTATACCGGATGCATCACAATACACCACATAACCTTCAGTTCCATTTGGAAGAGTAAGGACTGGGGCGGATGTCAATCGGTCCTTCAGTTCTTGGAAGCTCCGCTCACAATTATCTGTCCATAGAAACTTTGCAGCTTTTTGAGTCAGCTTAGTCAAAGGCGCGGATATAGAAGAGAATCCCTCTACAAACCGCCGATAATATCCTGCTAACCCCAAGAAACTACGGACTTCTGATGGTGTAGTAGGCCTTGGCAATTTCTTGACCGCATCGATCTTTTGAGTATCGACTAATACCTTTATCAGATATCACATGGCCTAAGAATACCACTGAGTTCAGCCAAAACTCACATTTGTCGAGCTTTGCATACAATCTGTGGCCCCGGAGAGTCTGCAAGACTATCCGCAATTGGCCCATATGTTCTGCCTCTGAGCGAGAATATACTAAGATGTCATCAATGAATACCACCACGAACACGTCAAGATAGGGTCTGAATACAGTGTTCATGAGATCCATAAAAGCAGCTGGGGCATTTGTTAGCCCGAATGACATCACTAGAATGCCGTTTTCGGAATGTCTTTCTCTTTAACTCTTAACTGGAAATATCCCGAACGTAAGTCAATCTTAGAGAAATACCTAGCTCCCTGGAGCTGGTCGAACAGGTCATCAATTCTTGGAAGAGGATATTTGTTCTTTATGGTGACCTTATTCAACTGACGATAATCGATACACATGCGTAACGATCCGTCTTTCTTCCGTACAAATAGGACTGGCGCACCACAAGGTGAGATGCTAGGCCTAATGAAGCCTTTATCTAGCAAATCTTTCAATTGCACTTTCAATTCCCGCAACTCTGCTGGGGCCATTCTATATGGAGGAATAGAGATTGGATGTGTATCAGGTAACACATCGATGCCAAATTCGATCTCCCTTTCAGGTGGAAGACCTGGAAGTTCATCCGGAAAGACATCCGAAAATTCATTGACTACCGGAATGGTTTGCAACATAGGCGACTTCGCCTCCGCGTCCATGACGTGAACAAGGTGGTAGATGTATCCCTTGGAAATCATCTTCCTTGCCTTAAGGTAGGAAATAAACCTATCTTTTGGCGTAGCAACATTTCCCTTCCATTCAAGGACAGGTTCACCAGGAAATTGGAATCTAACCACCTTCGTATGACAATCAACACTGGCATAACATGATGCCAACCAATCCATTCCCATTATCACATCAAAATCAACCATTTCTAACTCAATCAAGTTTGCCGAGGTTTGACGACCACAAATCGTCACAGTGCAACCTCTGTATACCCTTTTGACAATCACAGAGTCTCCTATTGGAGTAGATACCTCAAAGGGTTTACTTAAGATCTCAGATTCAATACTGAACTTATCGGCCACAAGGGGTGTAACATATGACAAGGTGGATCCGGGATCAATCAAGGCATACACATCATGAGAGAATACTGATAATATACCTGTGACGACATTTGGAGATGACTCAAGGTCCTGTCGACCTGCTAGAGCATATATACGGTTTTGAACATTGCTTGGGCCTGGCGTAGCACTGTGGCCTTTGCCACGAACTGCTGGCTGCTGAGGACCCCGTGCTGGAGGTCGAACAGATAATGAAGAACCAGCTGTGGACCCAGTCTGGTGGGCCATGCCACCATCCCTCCGACTGGGACAATCCTGCATCATGTGACCAGGTCGTCCACAAAAATAGCATACATCAGAACCCTGACGGCACGGCCCAGAGTGGCCTTTGCCGCACTGCTTACAATGTGGTAGGTTGGGTCGCACCTGACTAGCAGCCCTGTAATATGGCGAGCTCATTGCCCGGGAACTTTGAGACTGTCGAGGGGTACTGATTACACGTGGTGTCCATTTCCTCGAAGACCGAGGTCTGACACTACCTCTGAAGTCATCTAAATACCCTGTCGCTCTTGACCTCTCATTCTGATCCCTATCCTGTTCTTTGTTCATTCTTAGTTGGCGCTTACGGTCCTCTAATGTCTGGGCGTAAGCCTGAATGCGAGAAATATCCATTCCTTCTATCAGAGATGCAGTAGTGCATTCATTTATCAAATGGGGTCCCAATCCGTTCACGAACAGATGGACCCTATCACCCATTTCGGCTACCATATGGGGAGCATACCTTGCTAAAGAGTCAAACTGTATACTGTATTCCCGTGCACTCATTTTACCCTGCTTAAGGTTCAAGAACTTATTAGCTCCGGCCCGTCGTACCTCAAATGGCAGGTAATGATGAAGGAACGCCTCTGAAAATTCCACCCACACAGGTGGGGAAGCATTTGAACCCCTGGATCTTTCCCAACTATCGTACCAAGAGGCCGCTAAGCCTCGCAACCGATAAGAAGCCAGTTCTACTGCCTCTGTATCACTAACATGCATAACCCGCAGTGTGCGGTGTATCTGATCAATAAAATCTTGCGGTTCTTCCTTAGGATCGGACCGGGTAAACACTAGAGGGTCTAGGTTAATAAACGCACGAACTCTGGTACTACCCGAATCATCAACATCACCGGCATTCTGCTTCTGTGTCTGAGAAGCTACCAAATTAGTCAATAACTGGACTGCGGTCCGTAAGTCCCAGTCTGTGGCATTAGAAGAGGGGACTGGAGAAGCTGGGTGGCCTCTAATATTTTCTGGGGGAGGAGGAGTAGATGAAGTCTGGGAAGGCGTCTTACTTTGGCCTTCCATCATAGGGGGCAATTGACTATTACCCTCTCCTGCCTCCATATGGAGTCGTCCAGTGCTCATTTGCTTTCTAGTCGAAGGCATCACTGTAAGGAAAAAAAATGAAGTGAGCATTAGAGATGAATACTTACGACTTAGCTTTAAGCACGATCTAGATTTGAAAGGAAGGTAACAACATCCTAAATGTCGTGTAGCATCCTGATTATAAAATGTGGCGCGCTACACACTCATAATCAAGACTCTACTAGACACGGCTCATACTGTGCCTGACTACCCTTATTACTTATAAGGTGTCTCGTACTGGCCTAGTTGGCACATGATGACATGATCTCTGTTAACAGTAACATTAATAGCTTTCATAACAACATACCATACCAACAGCATACATTTGCACACAATCTGACAACTGGGCTACCATGCAAAATCATGCAACATAATAGGTACTTTGCCAATACGGCAATTCAACTTTACATAGACCAAACCTTTATCTACACATATGCTGACATTTGTCTATTGAGCCTCTATGGAGTACATACCAAAACATAACCTATGTCGGACCAGGGCCCCGACATGCCCAAAATCATTTATACAAAAACGCATACCCAAGTATAGCAGGTCCGGAAGATGAACCTTGCTATGTCTGCTGATCTGTTAGCCTACTGTGGTGGAGGGACTTCGCCTGTCGATCTATTTGGACCTGCAGCACGATATGCAGCGTCCACAAATAAAGGACGTCAGTACGAAATATGTACTGAGTATGTAAGGCAGGAATATAACTAAAACAGTAACATAAGCAACATAATAAAAACACACTACTCATAACAATGGGGTTTACCTCTGAGGGCATCGTGCCTTAGCATATTCATTATAAGACTTATTTCCTTCATTTCAAGGTTCATACGTACATATTCTATTCATCGGATGGATTACGTATTCATCACTTTAGTTTACTACGCCGCCGCTGTGGGCTTCTAACTTTTAAGTCAGTTACTACAACACATGCATCTCATAATCATCATAATTTAACAATCACATGCATATATCCATATAGGACTATCATTCATAAGTATGCCTCTGTGGGCTTTATCAATAGTCATCATAATTATCACCGTCACTATTATTATTATTATTATTATTATTATTATTATTATTATTATTATTATTATTATTATTATTATTATTATTATTATTATTAATATCTTCCCCAACTGATCAGTGGAGTCTACCCATCCGACATATAGTCCGACATGGTATACGGGTGCATGCCCAATAGGTGTCTACCCGGTGTGCGTTACCGGTGTACGTATCTTTCCATAGCCCGGCCGAACTCGTCAAGGCTCGGTGTACTTATCTTTTCATTGCCCGGCCGAATGCGTCATGGCTTGGTGTATAACTACCCGTCCAGCTATTGCTCGGCCCGGTGTACGTCCTCTCTCTATATATATATATAATTGCACATTAGGTGCCAAACAACTATTACGTATGCAGCTCATTCAATCATTTCTTCATTAGATGGGATCATACAATTTCAATCACATACAAACACACGTAAGCATTCAATTCATAACAAGCTCACTCATGGCTTAGGTTCTTTCTTGTTATTCCTATTACTTCTTCTTTCACGTAGTGACATAACACTTAGTTCTTTTATCAATTATACTCGTGGGGTGACATAATGTCAAACGGATAGCAACATGTAGAAATCTTCATAAGAAAGAACAATACAAGCTCTCTTAGCTTCTAAGAGTAGAGTAATCTTTTGGGACTTCTTTGAGACATTGTATTCGACAAGAATCGTGCAAAAGAAAGAACGGTATAGTCTTACATACCTGGAACGTATATCTAGCATCCGCTTCCAAGCTTATGGAAGTGCGTACAATTCTTTAATCTACAATTTAGGAACAACTCAATCATTACTTACTAGGCTTCATACTACTATTCATAATTTCTGAGGTTCATGAGATATTTTCCCCTAATCCTTTCCTTCATAATCTTATTAAACCCATTTATAACACATGCAACTCAAGATCGTTCATGACCCACTCTATTGGTGGTGTTTAATTTAGACCATAGCTTTCTTTCTCATTTTCATGGATTCCTACATGCATGTGATGGATTTCCAAGAATCCCTAAGTAAATGGGTGTACGAACTTACCTTTCATGTTGATTAGCTTATTTCTCTTTCTTGATTCTTCAATCTTTGAGTTTCGCCCTTGAGTTGGGTTTGCAAGAGGAGAACTTCAGCTAGGGTTCCTTCCTATTTCCCCAATTTATGCTTTCCTTCTTCGATTTCTTGTGTTTGGAAGAAGGGAAATCAGTTAGGGCTCATGGGTTCTTTGAGAGAAGTTGTTTGAGAGCTTTTCAAATGTTTTGGGTCTTGTAAAATGAAGGGGGAACGAGTCTAGGTCCCTTTTATAGGTCGAAGAATCAGAAACTTAATTTCAGTAAAATGTCAATTTCGCGGTCACTTCCCCGTCGCGAAATGGAAGTGCGGTTCGCACTTTGGTCGCGAAAATGCGACCTCAGGTTCTGCTTCATTTCGCGACGCAGGAGGCCATTTTCGCGGTTCGCTTTTCCATTTCGCAAACCGCTTTCTCGTCGCATTTCTCGCATAAACGTTCTGTTTCTGTTCGCGATGCAGGAGGCACATTTCGCGGTTCGCTTTTTGGTTTCGCGAATCGCTTTCTCGTCGCTTTTCTTACCTTAACTTACTGTCCATGTTCGCGATAGACATAGAGATTTCGCGAATCGCTTTTCAGTTTCGCGATTCGCTTTTTGGTCGCGTTTTGGTCCTGTGTTCAGCCCAGGTTTCTGCCTCTGTTCGCGACGATTTCGCGATTCGCTTTTCATTTCGCGAATCGCATTCTCGTCGCTTTTCTTCATTTCTTCTTTTTCTTAACATTTTCAATATTTTTCGACTATTCTTCCTATTCTTAGGCCCATACATACTTACCACATTACGGCAAAATCAAGTAGGTGAATTTATGGGTTATCACAAAACTAATTAAGGGGAGTCATTCTGGACTTATAACAACTTTAATGAAATGCCTGTCTTCAATCCCGGGCTCACGATAATGAAGAACTGATGAACAAAAGTAAGAACTTTGAATAACTGAGAAAATAACAGTATATTGCCTTGAACTGCGTGTTACAATGATGTCTAACTAATAGTTAGACCCCCCTTTATATAGTGTGTGTGTGTGGGGGGGGGGGGGTTACCCTAAGCACAATTTCAAAAGAGGTAAAAATTTTCTGTTTTACTAATCACTGATCTTTTGCCGATACGTGCTGAGATTCACGCCATAATATCCGGCTGGGCACGGATATCACGGCCCTTTGTTTGTCGTGCTCGATTATCTGGTAATGCTCTCTGAAGTTTTAAGGTTCTAATTGGATCTGGAGGACGTGGCCCCAATTCTTCCGAGGGCAGGTGTACTGCCCCAACAACGACTCGAGGGGCTCCTTGCCCTGACTCCGATTCCTTATAGTCACATCTCTTCTCCGTTTACTTCATTAGGAACCAAGGCATCCAAAGGGCTCAATTTCACCCGTATACACGTACCTTGCTGCCGATCAACTGCTTCCCGTTGTCACATACGATCTCGGCCGGCATCTGAACTGACATATTATGTGGTCCCAAATAAAATGAATAGCTTTTTTTCTCTGACTTTCTCAAATTCTTGAGCTTCAACCCATTTAGAAAAATAGTCAATCATAAATAATATAAATTGAGCTTTACTGGGTGCCCATTGCAGGGGATCGACGATGTCCATTCCCCATTTCATGAATGACCATGGTGACAAGATCGAATGTAGTAGCTCCCTGGGCTGATGGATCATTGGTGCGTGCCTCTGACAGCCGTCGCATTTTCACACGAACTCCTTCGCATCTTTCTCCATATCGATCCAGTACTAGTCGGTTTTGATTATCTTATGAACCAACTATTCGGCCCCCAAATAGTTCCCGCAGATACCTTCGTGAACTTCCCTCAAAACATAGTTGGTATCTCCCAGCCCCAGAGATATGGTGAGTGGGCCATCGAATGTTCTTTTTAACAGGGTGTTATCTTAGGACAGGCTGAACCTAGCCGCCTTCGTGCGCAGAGCTCTCGATTCTTTAGGATCCGAGGGCAGCTTCCTGGTCTTCAAGTAATATATATACTTGTTTCACCAGTCCCCAGTTAAGCTTGTCGAGTTTATCTCGGCGTGTCCTTCTTGCACTACCGATTTTATGAGTTGTACGACAGTTCCCGAGCTGAATTCATCATCATCAACCGACGACCCCAAGTTAGATAGAGCATTGGCTTCACTATTTTGATCCCGGGGCACATGTTGTAGGGTCCATTCCTTGAATCGATGTAGTGTGACCTGTAGTTTATCCAAGTATCTTCGCATTCGTTCCTCTTTTACTTTGAATGTCCCATTGACTTGATTCACCACAAGGAGGGAACCGAATTTAGCTGCGATCGCTTTGGCCCCCAAGCTTTTAGCTAATTCGAGACCTACAATCATGGCCTCATACTCGGCCTCATTGTTAGTCAATTTCACAATTCTAATATATTGCCTAACTACGTTATCCGTGGACGGCTTCAACACTATGCTGAGTCCTGACGCCTTTGCGCTCGAAGCACCATTTGTAAAAAGGGTCCAGATCCTCGAGGAGGTCCCTGAGGTTAACAACAATTCCTTTTTCACTTCGGGTATTAAGATCGGCGTGAAATCGACCACGAAGTCTGCCAAAATTTGAGATTTGATGGGTTCGGGGTCGATATTCAGTATCATACCCGCTAATTTCCATGGCCCATTTGGCCAATCATCCCGAGAGCTCGGGTTTGTGCATTATGTTGCTCAATGGGTAAGTAATCACGACACATATGTGATGGCATTGAAAATAGGGCCTTAACTTCCTGGAGGCGCTTAGCAAAGCGAGCGCTAATTTCTCCAGGTGAGGATACCTCGCTTCAACCTCGCCTAGAGTTCTGCTAACATAATATAGAGAAGATTGCTTACCTTCTTCTTCACTGACTAGGACTCCACTTACCGCTATCTCGAATATCGCTAAGTACAGGACAACTGCTGGTCTGCCTTCAGAGTATGAAGCAAGGGTGGACTCAAAAGGTACCGTTTGAGTTCTTCCAAAGCTTGCTACCACTCGGGGATCCACGAGAAGTTATTCTTCTTCTTTAATAATGAAAAGAACCGATGGCTCTTCGGAGGACCTTGAAATGAACCGACCCAGGGCGGCTATGCCCCCTGTTAGCCTTTGGACGGCATTGACATTATCCACCACAATGATGTCTTCTATGGCCTTGATCTTGTCGGGATTGATCTCGATCCCCTAGTTGGACACCATGAATCCAAGGAATTTCTCGGACCTTTGTCTGAATGTGCATTTCTCCGGGTTCAGCTTCATATTTCTTTAGTATGTTGAAGGTTTCCTGCAAATGGTCCTGTGCTCGCAGGGACTTAACTAACATGTCGTCAATTTAAGCCTCCATCGATTTTCCTATTTGCTCTTTGAACATCCAATTTACTAGGTGTTGGTAAGTGGTACCAACATTTTTTACTCTGAATGTCATTAGGTAATAACAATAGGTGTCGTATTTAGTGATGAAATAAGTCTTTTCTTGGTCCCTGGGGTCCATCCGGATCTGGTTGTACCCGGAATATCATGGCCGGCCGTCGCATCGATCATGCGATCGATGTTATTCAAAGGAAAAGAGTCCTTAGGGCATTCCTTGTTCAAATCTTTGTAGTCTACTCTCATTCTTAACTTATTTCCCATTTTAGGAACTACCACTACGTTTGCTAACCAATCCGGGTACTTAACTTCCCAGATGGAACCTATTTTAAGGATTTTGGATACCTCGTCTTTGATGCATGCATGCTTGACTTCGGACTGAGGGCTTTTCTTCTGTTTAACCGAGTGAAACATCGGATCCAAGCTCAGCTTGTGGGTAGTTATTTCCGGCGGGATCCCTGTCATGTCATTAAGGGACCAAGCGAAACAATTTATGTTAGCTATAAGGAATTCAATGAGTTTTTTCCTGAGCTCAGGAGTTAGCCCCATGCCTAGGTTCCTCTTACTCAATTTTCTTGTTGGAGTCCCTATTCCTGAAGTGATTTTTGGCTCGATCACTCAGAAACTCTCAGAGGTGTCCATTATTGAATAACCCGGTTAATTCTTCTCTCAGTTGTTGGCAGTCTTCGGTTCTGTGGCCATGAGTGCCATGATATTTACACATTAGGTTGGGGTCCCTTTGGGAAAGATCGGATTGCAACGATCGAGGCCACTTAGTATCTTTGATTTGTCCGATGGCTGATACGATGCCAGCAGCATCGACGTTGAAGTTTTACTCCGATAACCTTGGGGCTTCCTTGGACTCGATGGGTCTCTCAAAATCATTTTTTCTCATGGCTCCCTTGTTATTATGACCTCGATCTCTTCTTCTTTCACTCGTTGTAGGGTTGCTTCCGGACCCATTACTCCTTCGATCTCCATTGTATGGTTGATACCGATCTCTATTCGATCTTAGTTCATGATCGACGGCTCTTTTGGATCAGTCACTAGTCCTGACCAGATAAACAGATCCGGAAGGGGCCCCGAGCTGATCATTTTTGACTCTGTTTGTTGATTGGTACCTGTTATGGATGTCGACCCAAGTTACCGCTGGGTATTCTATCAAATTTTGCTTCAACTGCTGCGAAGCTGATGAGCTTTGGTGATTGAGTCCTTGGGTGAACCCTAAACGGCCCAATCGTCAGCGACTTGGGGGTAGATCCATCTGTTCCATTTGAAACCTCGGCACGAATTCCCTGAGTATCTCGTTATCTCTTTGCTTCACCTTGAAAAGGTCTGACTTCCTGGTCTTGACCTTGATGGCCCCAGCGTGCCCTTTTAAAAAGGCATCTACAAGCGTAGCAAACAAGTCAATAGAATTGGGGGGTAGGTTGTGATACCGTATCATAGCTCCTTTTGACAACGTCTCTCTGAACATTTTTCAGCAGAACAGATTCAATTTTATCATCTTCCAAGTCGTTCCCCTTGATGGCGCACGTGTAGGAGGTCACATGTTTGTTTGGATTAGTCGTTCATTTATACTTCAGAATTTCGGGCATACAGAACTTCTTCGGGATCGACTTCGGTGCTGCGCTCGGAAGGAAATGCTTTTGGACAAACTTCTTGGATTCTAGGCCTTTGGTTCTCCTGGGATGTGATCGATCCTAGAGTTATAGGTCCCCACTTTTGTGCCATTGGCTTCGATTTTCTTTTCTCCCGATTCCACCCGTTTTGTCAATACATCGAACATCTTTATTATCTAGGGGTTGGTCCCGGGCTCAACCTCACTCGGCCTTTCTATGACTGGTTCATTTATGCGAGTGTTTTCTCGTGACGGTTCGGGCTCAACTCGGCTAGGGGCGCAGCTCTGGTTCTACAATTGGGCTATCGCTGCCTATTGAGCCTGTAACATTTCGAAGTTCACCCGCAAGTTAATTCCATCGCCTTCGCGGTCGTGTGTACTTTGAGCTATCAATCGGGCTCCCTCATGAATGTTGTTTTCGAGGTCGGTTGGAAAGTTTGCTTCGATAGCCACATGTGAATTATCATCGATCGGGTCCGCGACTGGAACTCCGTTCGGGTCAATAAGGGGCACCTCGTTGTTGGACACTGCATTGTTATTCTCTCCATGGTGTCCGAATTCAACATCAACGTTCAAATGGGTAGATTGGGAATTTGAAAATTTTAACTTGACCCGAAACTAGGAGCTCAAAGAACAAGTGTAAAATAGAGTGTGTTATGGAAATTTGTATCAAATTGCCACTATTATCCTTAGCCCCACAGTGGACGCCAAACTGTTTAACCTAAAAAACGGATAACAATTAAATTTATATGTGGTTTTAAGGATACGCGGATTAATTTGATACAAATGATAAATTGCGTTAGATTAAACAAATAAAGGACGTAATAAATTGTCATACCAATTAAGGGGAGTGATCTCGGACTCAGTAATAACTTTAATGAAATGCCTGCCTTCGATCTCGCGCTCACGATATTGAAGAACTGATGAACAAAAGTTAGAACTTTGAATAACATAGAAAATAAGAGTATATTGCCTTGATATGCGTGTTACCATGATTCCTAATGAATAGTTAGACTCCCCTTTATATAGTGGGGGAGTTTTACCCTATGTACAATTCCAAAAGTGGTAAAATCTTCTGTTTTACTAATCACCGATTTTCTGGCGATACGTGCCGAGATTCACGTTGTAATATCCTGCTGGGCACGAATATCACGGCCTTTTTTTTGTCATGCTAGATTATCTGGTAATGCTCTCTGATGTTTTGGAGTTCGAAGGTGCAGATATAATATACTGCATTTTCACAGTTTTGTGCATTTTGACCAATTGCAGTAGCTTGCTCCATTATTTGAGAAGATACCCAAGCCTTGTCTAGTTGTTCACACCAATTGTTTATTTATTTTAAAGATTTTGAGACTCCAACTTGGTAATATAAAATCATCTCAAGTTAACATGTCATTTTAGGTGGTGCTTTGGTTTTTTAAATTATCTTCCATGATTCACCAGAATTTTCTACAGCATTTTGTAACAAGAGCTGATAAGAAATTACATCATTTTTATACTTTTACAATATTGAATCTTCCACGGATCCATATATCTAAAAGATGAGATATTTTAGTTAATTTGAGAAAAAGATTAACAATCATGTTGAGAGGATTATTTTGTTGTTTCATCAGGTTCATTTGGAATTTAAACTGGTGGCTTAATATTTTTAAGGTTCACAAAATTCAGAATTATCTGATAAGTGATGGTACATATGCTTTAAAGAGTCTTACCCAGGGAACTCTGCAGCATATGAGTGAGCTTTGAATTCCTGTTTTACACAGGGGACCAATGTTATCTAAAGGAAAAATAGTAGTAAGTGGTTATCACATGCACAAACGAAAGGAGAAATTGTAATGACCCGACATGTCGTTTTGAGCTTTAGCGTTCTGTTCAATGGTTCGAGGTCTTGAGTGGCTTCATATTGTGTAATATGACTTGTGTGTGTGTTCGGATTATATTTTTGAATGTTTTGAGATGAATTTGGGTGAGTGATTCTCACTTTAGAAGCTTAAGTTAAAAATGTTGACCGAGGTTTTGGATTTTTTGAAAACGACCCTGGAACTGTGTTTTGATGGCTCCAATAGGTTCCCATCGTGATTTTGAACTTGTGCATATGCCCGAAATCGTATTCATAGGTTCGTAGGTGGATTTGTGTTGTTTTTTTAAAATTGGCAATTTGAAGTTTAGAAGTTTTACTTTAGGTTGACTTCATAGTTATCATGTTTGGATTTTTATTTTGGAACTTGGAATAGGTTTGTTTTGCTACTTGGAACTTGTCTGTAAAGTTTGGCGTTGTTCCAAGTTGATTTGATAGGAATCAGACGCACAATTGTGATTTTAAGAGTTCTTGAGTTTCATTGTAGATTTCATGTGTTTTAAGATCCAATTCATGGTTTTGGATGATATTTTGATGATTTTATGCGCAAGCGAGTTCGTATTATATTTTTTAGACTTGTGTTGATATTTGGTTTGGAGCCCTGAGGGCTCGGGTGAGTTTCAGACGTGTTCCGGAGAGTTCATAGAAGGTTCAGATTTTGCTGGTGTTTCTAATCTTGCATTGGCGAGAAATATGTCACATTTGCAGGTTTTTCTTCACTTTTGCAAAGTAAATTATGGCCTCAAGTGTTTGCATTTGCGAACTCCCCATCGCATTTGCGATAATGGCCTGGGATGGGGAGGGATCGCTTTTGTGACCAGGTGGTCGATTTTAAATTTTTTTGTGATATGTCCAAAGTTTGCATTTGCGAACAAATCGTCGTATTTGCGATGACAGTAGGATTATGAGAGTTTCTCTTTGTGAATCATTCTTCACGTTTACGGGGTTCGTATTTGCGAACCTCAGGTCGTATTTGCGACACCTGCGACTGGACATAAAAGCTGAAGGATTTGATTTTGCGAACCCTTACTTGTTGCTATATTAGCACTCTGGCTAGCTGTAATTTTTTCTAATTGAAAGCATATATATCCTTAGCAAACATAAGTGTTGGCTCAAACTTTTATGACTCAGCTCTATAGCACGATTTGGATTTGAAAGAACGGTAACAGACTCCTAAATGCCTTGTAGCTTCCTGTTTATATAATGCGGGGCACAACACATCTATAAAAAAAGCTGTACTAGACACGGCTTGTAGACTCCCTAGGATAGAACTGCTCTGGTACCAAGTTTGTCGCGTTCCAAACCTGGGGAGGCGTGGTCGGCACCCGGTGCCATATTTGGCCCGAGCATACCACTTTGTAACTGTGAACTCTAGAGGGGTAACCCTCAATTTAGGCCGATGAGGCCATATTCTGAATCATATGAAAGTGTCGTCTCTCTCATCTGAGGTGTAAACATACCTAAAAGCTCATATATACATACATATATACATATATATATATATATATATATATATATATATATATATATATATAAACTTGTGCAAGCTAATGAGGCCACCGTGAACATCTACTGATATACAAATTATACAGGACTCATCTACAAGCCTCTACAGATAACTGAATTGTACCATGCTCAGCATAGGGCCTCAACCTACCTATCAAACCTGTATATATAAAATGGACTCCAAGGTCTAGACCTGGTAACTCCGAGGGAGTGGAGCTTACCAACCAGGCTGATGTTTGACTCTGTTTGCTGGGAATGTCTATCCAGCTGTCGATCAGGTCCTGCGGGCATGAAGTACAGCATCCCCAGCAAAAGAGATGTCAGTATGAAATAATGTACAGAGTATGTAAGGCAACAAAATAACTGAAAGCTGAAATTGAACTGATAATATAATAACTAAAAGTAGCTAGGGGTCAAAGATTATCTAATGATATGCTTACCTGTTGATACTGACTCAACCCTCTCAATATAGTAAATAAAATAGTTGTCCGGCCCTATAAGGCTCAGTACATATAACTGCTCTACCGTAGTAGGCTCGCTCATAGGCGCTCGGCCATACTAGGCTCTGTATCTCGACCATTCTGGGCTCGCTCATAGGCGCTCGGCAACAGTAGGCTTGATATATAACTTACCATCTGATCTGAGGTTGCCCAATAGGGGCCTGCCCACCGATTATAGCTTGGTGGTTGTGAAAATACTGTAATACTCTCTGTGTGTTTGTGTGTACACACACATATATATATATATATAGACTCTCCGCTCTCTTGGCTGAAAGAAGACATTACTTAACTAAATAGAAAGTCCCAATAAGGGAGAATACTATAACTTATGAGATAAGGATAATGTACATAAATACGAGCTTCTCTTTATGTCTCGTTCACACGTATGTAGTTAGTAGATCATGCCAAAATAAAGGAAGGGTTTAGACTTAACATACCTTATCCTCGTCGAGTCCTTAATAGCTTCCAAACAACTCCACTCAGTATACCATAGCATAAGGAGATTTAAAATCTGTGCTGAGTAAAGGCTAAGTCCGTAACTTAAGCTAGTAACTCGTTTATGTAAATTTGGGAAGCATCTCCCCTGTAACAAGGGCCTTATCCAATACCATATAACAATAGCCCATCAACACCAATCAATCTACACAACAACAAATGCACAAACGTCACACACAAAACTACTATTTAACACGACGAGCGGCAAGCTTGGATTGGAACCAAACCCCAACTCTTTTTCCCATCTCCCCTGTACTTACAACACCAACAATAGGTCCAGCATATAAACATACATATTGCATAACATTCCAACCTTATATCCATCATAAATGCAACATTAACCAGCTCCACAAGATAAAACAACGACATGGACAACTTCTAGGTATTGTGTGGTTGCTTCTTCTCCTATTTACAAGATCTTCAACATACTCTACATATTGACAAGCATAACAATAATAAAAATGTTATAACCAAGCTATTTCCCATGATTTTCAGCCATATAAAGTCATATACACAACTCCAAAATAGTCCAATAAGAGACAACAATTTCTTATACAACTTCAAGTTCTATGTTATAATTCTTCATCCAAATAACTTAACAATCACATAGATAAGATTAATCCCAAGAAATAGGGTGTTATAAATACATTAAATAATCTAGAATAAATCGAACCAAAGCTTTTCCTCACATCACAACACCATAGAGACTCTCTTCTTCACTTAGGCTAACTTTTGAGGTTAGGTTTAGGTAAAACACTATTGGATTCGACTTGGAACCCTTGAGCTGTTAGAGAGGTGTTGAGAGGGTTTGGGAACTGTCCTTGGTCGAAAATGACAAAAAATAAGCCGTCCAAGCCCTTTAAAATATTCAAGGGTCGTCCACCCCCTAAGTGGGTCCCATTGAGAGCTGCTTGCATGGTCTCGCGAAAACGCTAATATCTTTCTCCTCTGATGTCATATCGATAAAAGGTTTAATGCATTAGAAACTGTACTCGTATATCTTCAATTTGGTAAGTAGATCATCCCCTAATTCCAAGCATATTGGGTGAAAAGCTCAGCTATATTTGGCCTAAGTTTCAACACATTTATGAATGCAACTTGTGATGACCTTTTCCAACTATTGTTCCACTACTCGCTTGACTTCGAAACATAACACACGACTATCATACGACTAAAATAACTCATAACATAATTTTCTTATAATGTTAATCACCCTATTCTCACCCCAAAAGTACATGTTATAACATTCCCAACTTGTCGACTTTTGATGAAACTTATTTTCTTCAATTCGTTTAGCTTCTAAGCCTTCAAACCCTCTTGGTACTTGGTATTCATGATCTTAAATATTTGTAACCTCCACACTAACATGATTAACTAACTTTGTAAACTTTGCAAAGATGATTTCATTTCTGAGCTTACATCGATTGACTTACGACGTACTCTTATGTATGAAAACATGGGGTGTAACATACAAGACGTGTCTAGTAGAGTATTGTTTTATGGGTGTGTTATGCACCACACTTATAAGAAAGAGGCTACAGGGCATTTAGGGCTGTCACTCTTTCGTCTTAATCTAGATCGTGTGGTAGTAGAGCTCAGTTGTAAGAATTCAAACTCCTAAATTCTATTTTATTCACAATGCAATGATTCCAGAAAAACAGTTAGTAGGATTTGAGTCAGACGGACTCGATTTTGCATCATGCTTATGATGAGAAAATTTGAGGTCTCCAGTAGATCATGTGTGTACTTATACATGTAAGCTTCTTGATAAGGAGCCCTAAGGAATGAATATGTATCCACCCATATGATAAAAAGCAATAAGAGAATCAGAAGATAGATACAAGTTTTAACATGTAATAGAAGCAAGGTGAAGAAGGGTATGAGGTACCCAGTTAGTGAAGATTATCAATATTTACAATTCAGGCAGAGAAATATAAGCATTCTAAGTTACCTTCAACAGTAACAGAGGTATGTAAAATTGGCTAAACTCGTCTCAGTTATGCCATATGGGAGCTAATAGATACAAAATTAAGAGAATGATGTGATATCAGGGTCCAACTAGGGTTAGAGTAACCCAAAATGGTGGATGGATTGTTAGCGTTAACAGACATTTTTCAAAAGATATTGCAAACGTGGTAATATTTCTCCTTATAAATACTAGAATGTTCAGAAAATTGAGAAGATAGGCACTGGAATCCTAAAAGGAATAATTATTTACCTTAGTATGGCTCCCGTCCCTAGTAAAGAGAGAATGTTAGGTGGCCCGAAGAGCCACTGAGATGGTGCAAGGGAGGATCAAAAAGCGAAAGAATGTTTTGTTAAAGTTTTTTGAATAAAATGATAGACAGAAATATTAGTAGGAGAATAAGAAGAGAGTATATGAAGCATTATGTGTAAGATCTGATAAATGGGTGACAACGGTATATCAAAATATGACAGGATGACAGAGTCTATATTTAGTGAAGGAAAGTATAATAGGAGACTAACCTTAGACAATAAAAGAGTATAAGCCTATAAAGTCATACCCTCGTTTCGAGAAATGAGTTGGTTACTCCAACATGATTACCAGAAGGCTAAGATAGACCCCCCGGAGTAATAGAAATTAGTATGGGTAAGTAAACAAGATAAAAAATCAAACATGAATTAGGTACCGAAGGATTTGATAATAGTCAGCATTGTGAGAATTTTAGAGATCGCGTTCTAGCAAAAATAGAATGAACAACGAAAGAATAACCTTTAAAGGTTGTTCAGGAAGACGCTTCCCTAAAGCAAGCACTGTGAGCAGAGTTAAGCTTAAGGACTAAGTGTGCCAGTTATACTAGGTATCACCCACGTGCGTAAGAAATTCAGTTATCCTTGGTACATAAAGGCTACTGCAAGGCGAGTAAGAGTCAGTAAAGATGTGAAAAGACGCCACAGATTAAGAGATAACTATGAATAGTAAAGGAAGAATGCGGTGTAAAGGCAAAAGGAATGAGATTGAATTTACTCAGATCCTATAGATATGTCACGACTCCTGAACGATATGCAAGCACGACGCTGGTAAGAGGTAGTAAGGGTGGTTCCCGGCAAGGATGTTTATTGGTAAAAAAGTGTGAATGGACACTTGATACATAAGGAGCCAGTGCGAGAGGTAAGTTAAGACAAAGGACATAACCCAAGAGGGGTTACGCAAAACATAGATATGAGAATGGACCAACGAGTAGTCTGTAGTTGATTCAGGAAGAGCCTAGTAATGGCTAGACAAAAGGTCACAGATAAATCAACAGATCATGCAAGATAAACATGGTGAACCCTAACATAGGGAATTCAGTCTTGCAGAAACGAGATCGCAATCCTAGGGATAGGAGTTGGGGTAGTTAAAGGTACCGTATAAGTATTATGGAAATAAGAGAGAGTGCCAATAGGGAGACAATCAAAATCTGAGTTCAGAAGTAACCCTATGAGCACAAGGGCACGGAGGTATGTAGCTAAGGATATTTATAGGTGAGAATGAACATCAAAAATTCAGCCGGGAATAAGATGTAATAAGCTCACAGCTTTACAGGAGTTAGAGTGTCTCCCCTATATATTACCATGAAAGACTAGCTGAGGAAATAAGGAAGAACGCTTCAATCCAAGCATAGTAACCTAAAGAATAAATGATCTGGTAACAACATTCTCACTACAACAATTGTAAGCACTCTATAAAAAAGTGGCACCTACTATGACTAATGAACAGGAAGTAAAATCAAAAGTAATATTTGAGATCATTTGGGTTGCATGGTGTCATGCCCCGACCTCTGGGAGCGCGACCGGTGCTCAACAGAGTGAACCCGGCCGAGCAAGCCTGTTAGATTTCCTTTTACCCAAACTCATCCATGAATAAAGAGGAGATGCACTACATTAATCAAACACAGAAAAGATTTCATTAACAACTCCCATTTCATTTCCATTAGCAGCTTCCTTCATAATTTCCAAAATATTACAAGTTTATAGATATAATGAAAAATTTGTTTGCCAAATACCAACATTTCTAGTTCAATTCGCCACATCAAACACCACCCACAACCTGTCTACGGAGCCTCTAGGTACAACAGAGAGTAATATGGAAATGCCGGCAATATACCTCAAAACACAAAGTACAACATCAAATGACATCAGACTCGGAATAGAGTAGGGCTCACCAAAACCTACTGAATAGGGAGTAACTGCTAACGAGGACCAAAGTTGCCCGTTGATGAACCACCTGCATCCGTTGAAGATGTAGCGCTCCCGACAAAAGGGATATTAGTACATATGGAATAGAACTAGTATGTAAAGCTAACAGTCCTCTTTCAAAATAGATTGCCAATATAGAAAAGGAAAAGAAGAGAAGGCAAGTCACAATAAACAATATCCAAATGCCCAGTTAAAACATAATAATTTTCAAAATACGAATCCCAATCTATTTTGAGACAGAACAAAAGTGAACACAAATTAGGAAGATATTCATGATTTCAGCTCATTTGAGCATTTTATCAAATACTAGGTGCGCAAAATTTGACTACAAGGTTCTTTTACAAGATTTCCTTCATTTCACAACCTAATCTTTACTTATTTGAGCTCAACTATCTTCCCCCAAACCTTATTGGTAATGCATGTATAAATAATACTCTTACACCCAAGAATCATACTCTCAATCAACCATCTTCTACCCAAATTTGAAATTGAAAACTAAGGTATGGAACCTTACCTCTTAGATGAAAACTTGTGAGGCTTCTTGTTGAATTCAAGGCTTGAGCAAGCTTGGATGATTAGAATGTTAGGTTCCCTCCTTCTCTCTCTAAAGTGCTCTTACCTCTCTCTAAAATCATCAGATAATCGCCCAAAAATAAGCCCCAAAGGCTATTTATCAAAATGGGGTCGGGTTAAAAAAAAAGGAAAATGGACCCTCCGAACTCTAATCTGCGGTCGCAGAACTTACCGTAGAATAAGTATGCGGTCCGCAAACTAGTCCCCAAAATGGTCCTCAAAATCTGGGCAAGTCTGGACAGGTCTACGACCGTTCTGTAGTCCGTAGACCACTTATGCAGCTGCAGAATAGGCCGCAAAATCGCCCAACAAAATTTCCTCATACAACTGATAGAAGTGCGAACCGCAAAATAGGTTTGTGATCGCACAATGGACTGCGAAACAACCCTCAAAATTCAATAAATTTATGCTCAACTCTACGACCATTATGCGGCCCGCAAAATGGTTTTGCGATCACAAAACCGATCACAGAATTGCCTTCTTCAACCAAAAATTTCCATCAACTCCTTAGTGAATTCTTCAACCCAAAAAGTCCGAACTGCAGAACACATAAGTCTACCTCAACACCGCAAAACCTAAAACTCTTTGGCGAAATTTTACGAGGCCTTACACATGGAGTTCCAATATGTGTGGGCACTAAGATAAGCCAAGTAATCATGCAAAAAGTGGCAGAACTACCAGAAAAAGTAATTGCTTACATTTAAAGACAACTGAGAAGGCATGAAAGAAAATCTGTGGTGCTACCAAGTTAAAGGAAGGTTGCGAGTAGTATAAATAAATTTGTGTAGGTCGCAAGCTAAAGTATCATAAAGCGACAAGGTTTTAGGTATATAAGATTAAGGATGATAAAAGGTGAGTGATAAGGTGACAAGAATAGGTAAGGCCTCGGAATTAAGCCCATCAAAGTAAGAGAGCTAATGGTTACGTAAGTTATAGAAAGTTTAGTATAGCCTGAATGAACTTAAAGGAGTCTAAGACTAGGAGAATTTAGAAGAGATGGAATGTTGCTTCGATAGTAGAATGAGAGTGTAATTGTGATAGATAAGAGGATGACATGTAGTCCTTTGATTGAGTAATGATTTAAAGAAAAGTGTTTTCATCAATTGCACGGTAAGATGAATCACGTTGGGACTCTATGAAATATGGTTATTGTCGTCCCTAGGTGGATCATGTAAATCACTTCAAATGTTCCCCAATGCCATGTGAGCCCTAGTGACAATGTATTACATAAGAGGTTTCAAGTTATCAGTGGTAGATTATGGATCAACATTATGGTGAATCAGCAATGGATGGATAAAAGTTAAGTATGAGATGAGATTAGGCCGTATTCTTAAGATGAACTGTAACGAGGAAGCATTAAAGGACTTAGATTTATACATATAGAATAAGCAGTGAGAGAGTAACTTGGAGTTGGGTAGCAGACCTCGGTAATAATAAATCAAAGTAAGTGTTATGGTATAGTATAAGGTACATAGATATAGTAAAGCCATAAGCATAGATAACCAAGGCTATGAAACAAGATATAGCAATAGTCGTAAGTTCAACAAAGTACCAAGCGAAGGACTTCAGTACACCTATAGATGCCTAGAGGGATAGCTTGTCATAGTTCTGTATATGTTCACAAAGTGAGGCCTAGAGATTGGATAAAAGCTGGAGGAAAAAGGAGAGAAGATTCGCAAAGGAACACATACAAGGTTAGAGTCGTACAGGCTACATGACAGAAGATAGCAATATTTACGAGATTAGACGAATTCCAACCACAAGTCGTGGTGTGAGAAAGAGTCCTAAGGGGAATGCCCTGGCCTTTGGATCTATTCACAGAAAAGTTGCCTAGATAGCAAGGACAGTATTAAAGTATTTTTAAGAGCTATAGGTAATGAGATTGATAGGCGAATTGGTCAACATTCGAGGACAAATTTTCCAAATGGGGGAATGATATTACACCCCATATTTTCGTACGTGAGAGTACGTCGTAAGTTAATTGATATAAGCTCAGAAATGAGATTACATTTGAAAGTACATAAAGTCTAATCATGTTACCTTGGAGGTTAAAAAAATTTAAGATCATGAATAACAAGTACCAAGAGGGCTGGAAGGGTTAGAAGCTAAACGAATCGAAGAAGATAAGCTTCGTCGAAAGTCTACAAGTTGGGAATGTTATAACTTCTACTTTTGCGGTGAGAATAGGGTGCTTAACATGATAAAAAGGTTATGTTATGAGTTATTTTAGTCATATGATAGTTGTGTTTACGTTTTGAAGTCAAGCGAGTTATGGAACAAAAGTTGGCAAAGGTCATCAAACATTACATTCAGAATGTGCTGAAAATTAGGTCAAATGTAGAAGAGCTTTTCTATCAATATTATAAGAATACGAGATGATCCTCATATCAAATTAAATATCTACAAGTTTAGTTTCTAACGTATTCAACCATTCATTGATACGACATCGGAGTAGAGAGATAATCGCGTTTTCGCGAGACTGCACAAGCAGCTCTCTATGGGACCCACTTAGGCGGTTGAGATATCTTGATATATATGTGACGCCTACAGCCCTGTTTTATCGCATTGATTTTCACTCTCTTCAGACCCTAGACACCTAAAAACTTTCTCTCAAATTTCTCTCATCATCCAAGACCCAAAACCAAGGGAAAACAACACAAATCAAGTGTCAGGAATCCCATGGCGCTAATGAGTTTCTTGTTCTTTTTGGGGTTGCTGATTTTGGTGTTGTTCCAGCTCGTGTGGGGAGTTGTTTAAAGTGGTTTAAGTTCTGTAAAATAATATCCCAAGGTTTTCATATCAACCATAGGTTATTTGAAGTCTTCCAAAGTGATTCTAGCGCCGAGAAACCCGAATAGATTGTTAGTTTCGCTTCATTGTTCTCGTGGCTGCGCTGGAAGGATATCTTGTGGTGAAGTAAGCTCAAATTGGATTTTTTATATATGTTTATAAGTAAGGAGCCTCTTACTCTACATGTATTTAATATTATCCAAGTTATGGCTAAGTCGTTGAAGCTAGAACTTGTGAGATATCGATCGAAACGCTTGTTAATAATGTTGGTTGGTTGTTGGACTTTCTGGGAGGTGTTCTTGCAGCGTTTTATGGCTGAATTTATGGCATCCTCAGTATATTGTGTTGTTTTTATCAACATTTTCTGGAATATAAATAAGAGAGAAAGGATTCAAAATATAGTGTTATTAGACATGAACCGAGCTTGCCGCTCGACGTGTTATTGTGCTGGTTGTATTCCATATAGATACTAATTGTTGTTTGGTCTGTTTGGTGACTTTTAGTAACTTATGGGATGTACTAAAAACTAGGGAGGTGTTGTCCATTTTCTTGTAGAATATTGGTTTCGAAAAGTGAGAGTTACAACACTTATATGATGACGACGAAGTCGGTTTACTCATTGTAAACGTAAGAAGATCATATTGAGATTTATTGACGATTGGAGAGAATATTGCAAAGATCCGTTAAGGCATTTCCTTCTTTCTTTTGGCATGATCTAAAGTGAAATGAACATAAACGATATGCTATTTCATAACGGATCTACTCCTAGCAACTAAGGTTGTCCATGTTGTTCTTTCCTTATAAAGTTATTCTAAGCAAGTATGTATGATCCTTGAATCCTATTGAGTTTCATATTTGATGGTATGGATGTCCATAATATTAATCAAAGGTACGACGACCTTACGTTACTTCGAAAGGTTTAGAACGTGATTCCATGAGTCCAGCATGCATTATATATATGTATCTATTTTACTCTTTCGAGTTGTGCTATAGTCAGCCAGGTACGACACCTATTGTGCAACCACCGATTAGTTGGGTTTACCGAGCTCCACGTGGCCGGGTACGATTCTACCGAGCCTGATGATGGCCAGGTACGTTTTAACCGAGCCAATTAAGGCCGGGTACGATGTGATGATGATGATGCCCAAAACGACGAATGTTTTTAAAAGATTATGTATATATATATGTATCATGCATTTCATGTCAGTGGCCCTCATAGGTACTCAGATGTTACAGGTTGTATGTTATTTATCTCTCTTTACATTACTGTTCTTATTTATGCTTTTCTGCCTTACATACTCGATACTTTATTCGTACTAACGTCCCATTTGCCTGGGGATGCAGCGTTTCATGCCCACTGGTCCCAATAGACATGTTGACAGTCTTTCTAGTAGGCTATTAGCTCAGAGGAAGGTGTTGGCGCACTCCACTTGCTCTAGAGTTATTTATTTGGTCAGTATGCTTTGGACATGTATTGATTGGTATGGCGGGCCATGTCCCGACCTTTATGATGTTTATGTACTCTTAGAGGCATATAGACAGATGCCATGTATATGGATACTTGTATGGCCTTGTCGGCTTACCTTTTGAGTGTACATATGATCATGTTGGCGTTATAGGCACGTATGTCACATGTTAAAGTTTGTATATCATGTTGGGTCATCCTATGTCGAGTATTGCTTTATGTTTTATTCTTGTTATCTCATGACGGCCTTTTCAGCTCATTTACCTATGGTAGTATGATAAGGAAGATATGCTATGTTGGTACTCATGCTGAGTAAGGCAACGAGTGCCCATCGCGGCCCTTCGGTATGGGTCATGACACCGGAGTTGGCTTATGTTGGCTTTTGAGGAATTGTTCAACGATTGTAACCTTATTTATTGGAATTGATTTCTCTTGTATTATTTGATGTTATTAAGTCGATTTTGGTTAGATTTGAGCCGAGTGGATTTGAATTGTAAAGAAAAAGCTATTTTAGAGTATTGATTGAGGGCTTTTGATGTAAGTATCTTGCTTAACTTTGTGTGGGGGAACTACCCCATAGGGATTGGTTTGTTTTCACTATTTGAAAGACGTGTACTCGAGGTGATGAGTGTGTACACGGCCTTATATGTGGAAGTTTGACCTGTTCAAACTCTTAGGTTCCTTATGCACACTAAATTGAAGTTGCTCTATCATGTTAAGTCCTCCATTATTAAATTCACTCTTATATGCCATATTTGAAGTTATTGGTTCATGTTCTATATTCTATTGCCAAATTTACTTCATACATAGTTAATTGTAGTTGCTGCCTCTTTATTGTCATGTTATCTCTTTCATAGTTGAGTTATTCTTATTTGAAGTTATAGTTATACATTATCTATTCCATTGTCGATTATCCTTATTTGAAGTTATAGTAACACATTATCTCTTTCGTAGTTGATTATCCTTATTTGAAGTTATGGCTACATGCTATCTCTTCAGTAGTTAATTATCCTAATTTGAAGCTATTGTTACATGTTATTTCTTTAGTAGTTGATTATCCTTATTTGAAGTTATTGTAACATGTTATCTCTTCAGTAGTTGGTTATCCATATTTGAAGTCGATGTTACATGTTATCTCTCGTATTGTTAAACTATTCTTACTTGAATTCATTATTACTTGTTATGTATTTCATTGTTGAGCTTAATCTTCTGTTTCACTGTATTGTTGTAATTTTTGCGTTGATTTATTTATCGTACCCTCTTGTTATTGTTGTTCTTGTTGTACTCGGTGTTGTTGAGTCATGAGCTATGTGTGGTTATGTGGAAACATAGTGGTATATTGACACATGTGGTGCGGGTTGTCATATTATGTTGTTATGTTTTTGGCACATGTGGTATTATTGAGAGGATTGTCAGGGTGTTTACACATATGTTGTCTGTGCTATTATTATTAGTGATATTTGGACATGCGGCATGACAAGGCAGGCTATATATGTTGGGTTTGCGCATGTGGCAAGGTAAGATGGGATAATTGCTATGCGCATGTGGCGAGACAAGGAGGGCATTAACTTTATTATTGCGCACGCGGCGAGACAAGCGGGCCATGTCTGGGATGATTTGTGATGGCCTGGGGGCATTGTCATTGACTATATTTATGTGGTGGTGACTATCTTGTGTGAGTCATGCAGTTTACGAGTTTTGTTGTGTTGTTTCCAATGTGCCATTCGGTGTCTCTGATCTTACTTGTTGACTCGAGCTGTGATAGTACACTTGCACAAGCATACACCATAATCTGTCACTCATATAAGTCCAAGAATATGAACCTTGATGTTTGTTGATCATTTACATGTATTTGCCTTCTGTGCGTGAGTTGCACCATTAGCACGTGAGTTGTCCGTGCGGATATGAGATATTGTTACTGTTAGCACGGGAGTTTTCCGTGAAAATATGAGGTATTAATGGTATTGGCATGTGAGTTGTCCTTGCGGTTGTGATTGGTAAGTTGTGCACAAGATGCCAACTGATTTGGGACCCGTGATTTGTGATTATGATGTATGGTACCTCGGGATAATACTTGTATAAACCTTGTGTGAGAGAAGTTTATTATTAGATTGTTACTTATTTTTCCTTACTTGATTTCACTGGACTTTAACTGTATTATGCTTACTTTACGGCGTTATTAATTGTTTGCTCCTTGTTGTTAATTATCGCTTCTAGTTTCCATTTGCAAGTATTGTATTGTTAATATTACCATGTTCAGCTTTATATTGATATTGTTCCCTATTAGTTTTATATTCATACTTGTACATGTTATTATGTCTAGTAGGTGTCTTGACTATTGCTTGTCACTACTCCACCGAGGTTAGTCTTGGTACTTACTGGGTACCAATGTGGTGTACTCATGCTATGCTTGTTGCACGTTTTTGTACAAATCCAGGTACTTCAAAGCGCGCTGATCATTAGTTAGCTGATTCTGAGTTGCGGGGATATTTCAAGGTATAACTGGCATTGCGTTCACAGGCCTCGCAGTCACCTTCCGGAGTTTTATATTTTTATTGTTTACTTCTATTCCAAACAGTGATGTATTTGATAATCTTAGTTATTCTTAGAAAGGCTCATGACTTGTACTACCAGTTTTGGGATATTGTACATATATTGATGGTTGTTGGCTATGTATAGAAGTTACTGGTTCATGTCTAATAGTTAATTGGTTTAAATTTGTTGTTAAATCAGTATGTAGTAGGCTTACCTAGTCTTAGAGACTAGGCGCCATCACGACTCCTAACGAGGGATTTTGGGTCAGGACAGAAATACTAGTATGGAATGTGAGCTGTCTTAGAGGCTAGTGCAGAAATGACATCCCCAAGTGTAGACAATGACTTGTTTATGAATTGTGACAGTAATGGAATCTTCAAGATATTTTCAGAAGGATATTATCACCATTTTAATTACCACAAAGTAACTGCCATTAAAGATGCGAACTTTTAGCGGTAATTATTTTAAATTTAGCGGCTACAAAAATGTATGCTAAAGGAGTATAATTAGCCATTTTGGATTGGATTTAGTAGCTATTAATTGCCGCAAATAATTGCCATTAAAGATAATAATCTTTAGCGGCAATAAATCATACCTTTTACAAGCTTTTGTGGCAATAGCCGCTAAAGGCTTTGTCGACCCCAGCTTCAACGGCGAAACACTAATGGCCGGTAAAAGATATAGCGGCTATTGTTATTGCTGCTAAAGCCGTTTTGTATTTCCACTAAAGCCCATTTTTGTTGTAGTAAACCTGCTTATGACTCGCGAGACCTAAGCAACCTAGTGCTCTAATACCAACTTGTCACAACCCAAAATCCCCACCTGTCGTAGTGGCACCTAACATACTTGCTAGGCAAGCCGACAATCACATAATAAACTAAACATTTGAATAAAACATGTTTTAATAAAACTCAACAGCAATAATCTCATGAATATCTGATACAATAACTGAAATACTACTATAACTACCCCAAAATCTGGTATCAACGAGTATGTGAGCACTACTAAGTATCAGCATAAACTAAAAGGAAAGAGAATAGAACAGTACTAAAGAAAATAAAAGGAAAGAGAGTCAAGGTCTACGGACATCGTAGCAGCTGCCTCGAAGTCTCCAAGCAGGTACTAGCACAGATCTAGCAATCACCACGTCCAGATGTACCTGGATCTGCACACGAAGTGCAGAGTGTAGTATGAGTACAACCAACCCCATGTACTTAATTAGTAATAGAATAACCTCGGGATGAAACAGTGACGAGCGCAGATGAAGACAATCAGAGTCCAATATAATGACAACACACGTTAAATAATGACAGAAACAATAAACAACTTGGAGAAATTATCATAACCAGCTCGTTCATCTTACAGAAATTTAGACATGCTTTCAAGTTCAACAATTAAAGCCCAACATTGATAGGAACATGTCAATTACAGGTAGTATGAGGAATGGTACATCTTTACGCCTACATGTTATATATGCATGTCAAATAAATGATTTTATGATGATATCCCCAAGTACTCACACTTTTAGAAAATGCTCAAACTGTCTGCCAAATGCCCACACAACTCACACACAATCACTCAACACTGTAGGGGTGCTTGGCATCAATGCCCCTCACCAAAGCACGTGTTTATATATCACTGTGCCTGCGCTCATTGGTGACATGTTAGACTCCAGAGGGGCGAATCCTGCCCAAGCGCTAATATAAAGCCTATAAGGCCTGCTGCGGTGTGCAGCCCGATCCACATAATAATCATAAAACCAATATATATTGCTGCAATGTGTAGCCCAATCCACAATATCACTCACAACTCGTCTCTCAGGCCCACCTCAGTCATCAATCTCTCAAGTCTCAAGGGCTCAAAATTCACATACCACTCAGCCCAAACAATAATAACATGTGATATATCAGTTAATGATAACAAAAATTGAGATATGACATGCAAATTAAGAATCATGACTGAGTATATAATTACAGTTAAAACAGATGACTCAATGATATATAATGTCACGACCCAACCGGAGGGCCACGACATGGCACCGGGCCCTGCTTGTAGAGCGCCGGCGTACCCCTCATATCTGTTATCTTAATTTCTTTGCTATCTACAAAGCCTGTCGTACACATGCAGTTTCGAACAGCATCACAGTGGGCTCAAACGTCATACCATAACATAAACATACTTATATACATAGTGTGCCAACGGAGCTACAACGCAAAACTATACAACATAATACATATGCCGACGAGGCAATACAACTGTACATGATTCAACCCAACACTGGTCTATACATACGTTAACATTTGTCCATGAGCCTCTACAAGAACATGCATTAAGCAACCTATGTCGGAACAGGGACCCGACGTGCCCAAAATGCCTACTCAAAATGCATACCAAGGCTATAGAAAGTCCGAAGGATGAATCTTGCTAATATCTGCTGAACCGGATAACCTACTGCTGCGGGGGAGCTCCGTCTATCAGTCTATTAGGACCTGCAGCACGACATGCAGTGTCCACAAATAAAGGACGTCAGTACGGATAATGTACTGAGTATATAAGACAGGAAAACATAATGTAAGAACAATAATGAGCATTAGGATAGAAACATATAACCTGCAGCAAGTGAATCGCCTCTAAGGGTAGCTAACCATGACATATTCGTAGTACTTATCTCTACACATGTAACCTTAATAACATTATCATAAACATGTTTATTATCCTTATCATGGTCTTATACTCACGCCTCTGTGGGCTTGCCATTTTCATATACATTGATTGTTACCGTATACGTTACGTAGTCGTTACCTTATACCATTACATACACCTCTGTGGGCTCGTCATCAACATATGCCTCTGTGGGCTCGTACCCGGCCTTCATTGGACTCGATCATAACGTATGCCTCTGTGGGCTCATCACCATCGTCGTATCACAACGTAGCTTACCCGGCCGTACTAGGCTCGGTCATAACATACCCGGCCTTCATTAGGCACGGTCATACGAATTAGATTACACACACACACACACATATATATATATATATATATTGCATTGCATGCTCGTGTATATGTTCCAGGCCCTTTTTAGTGACGTACGATTACTATTCCCTTTTTTCACATGATTACTAATATCTCTTTAACATGAGCCTTATAAGACTCAAGAAATACCAACAATATTGATTTCATAAGTACAAGACCAATCCTTCCATAGAGGGAAACAATATAAGCAGCCCTAACTTCTAAGAGTAGAGTATTCTTTTGGGGCTCGTTCATTGCATGATAATCAATAGGAGTCGTGCAAAAGAAAGAACGGTATAGTCTTACATACCTGGTATATGCTGCACCAGTTCTCAAGGTACGCAATGGCTACGATTTCTTAGTCTACAATTAAGGAACAATTCACCCATTACTCACTAAGCATCATAATTATGATAAATCACAATCCCCTAGTTTTGCATGGTGTCTCCCCGCACCTCTTTCTCCTCTAAACCTCATCAAACGTATTTGTAACACATGCAACTCATTTACAACCCATAATAATCGTGACCCATTCCGTTTAGCAGTGTTTATCTTGAGTTCTTGATTTCCTACCACCCTCCCATGAGTCTTAACAGGCATGCAACCACATATCATGAATGCCCAAGAGAAAATTACATGAAAGGGAGTAATAACTTAACCTTGCATGTGAATTCCTAGCCTTCTTCTTCGATTCCTCAGATTCTAGGTCTTGCCCTCAATGTGGGTTCGTAGAATGGGGAAATTCAGCTAGGGGGCCTTCTACTATGTTTAAGTTTAGAAAAATGAAGAAAGAACGGGTTTGGGTCCCTTTTATAGGTCCGTCAATAAGTGGCACACGTGTCTGACATTTTTTAGGTTTGAGGTCGCATATCCGCCGTAAACAGGACATGCGGTTCGCATTCTTGCCGAAAATCTCAACCCAGAATTTTGTTGCACTATGCGACGCAGAAGTGCCAGATTTGCGGTTCGCATTTTCAACAATGCGACCGCATTCTGGTCGCATTTCTGACGTGGATTCAGCCCAGAACTCTGTTCCATTCTGCGACAGAAAGATATCATATTTGCGGTCTGCATTTGCATTATGCGGTCCGCATACTGGCCGCATATTTGACACAATTTCAGCCCAGAGCTCTATCTCAGTTTGCGATCCTGGTGTTGGATATGCGGTCCACATTTGTGCTTTGCGGTCGCATATCCAACTATACGACACTTCTACTCTTTTTCTTAACTTTTGAACTATTTTCCGGGTTCTTATGTCCTTATATGTAAACTACTTCACAGCGTATTCTAATGTACGAATTTACGGGTTGTAACACTCCCCTCCCCCCTAGGAACATTCCTCCCCGAATGTAGGGATCTACGGAAGCCAGTGAATCCCAGCATTAAATGAAAGGTAATAATGAAGAGTATCTCAAGTTCCTATTTACCTCATATGGACGCCTCTCCTTTCTATGTGTTCTGTGTTTCTTCGGCATCATCATTATTTACATTGTGGAACAGGTACGGATATTTAGCTTTCATCTCTTCTTCTGCTTCCCATGTCATTTCTTCCACGTTCCTGTTCCTCCATAACACTTTAACGGAAGCTACATCTTTTGTCCTTAGCTTGCGGATTTGTCGGTCCAATATGGCCACTGGTACCTCTTCGTATGTTAGATCCTCTGCAATCTGTATGTCTTGGATGGGGACGACCCGAGAAGGATCTCCGACACATTTCCTCAACATGGACACATGGAATACCGGATGGATAAATTCCATTTCAGATGGTAGTTCTAACTCATAGGTAACATGTCCAATTCGTCAAAGGACTTTGTACGGACCGATGTACCTCGGGCTCAATTTACCTTTCTTTCCGAAGCGCATAACACCCTTCATTGGCGAGACTCTCAGGAAAACCCAATCATCAACTTCAAACTCTAGATCACGACGTCGGACGTCAGAGTAGGACTTTTGCCTGCTTTGTGCCGCCTTTAATCGTTCCTATATCACCTTCACTTTCTCAATAGCTTGATGAATCAGATCTGGCACATATAATTCAGTTTCACCAATTTCGAACCACCCAACAGGTGATCTACACCTTCTCCCATACAGTGCCTTATATGGGGCCATCTTAATGCCGGAATGGTAGCTGTTATTGTAAGCAAACTCTATAAGTGGAAGATGGTCATCCCAGCTACCCTTGAAATCTAAGACACATTCTCTTAGCATATCTTCCAGTGTCTGAATGGTTCGTTCAGCCTGTCCGTCAGTTTGCGGATGAAAAGCTGTGCTGAGATTTACTTATGTACCCAAACCTTTCCGAAAAGACTTCCAAAAGTTAGCTGTGAATTGGGCTCCCCTGTCCGATATAATGGACATCGGCACCCCATGAAGTCTAACAATTTCCTTGATGTACATCTTTGAATAATCTTCGGCTGTGTAGGTGGTCTTAACTAGTAGAAAATGAGCACATTTGGTAAGTCGATCCACTATCACCTAGATGAAGTCGAACTTACGACTGGAGTGAGGTAATCCAACAATGAAGTCCATGTTAATCACCTCCCATTTCCAGGTTGGAATTTCCATATTCTGGAGCAGTCCACCCGGTTTCTGATGTTCTATCTTTACCTCTTGGCAATTGGGGCACTGGGCTACAAATTCTGCAACGAACCTCTTCATGCCATCCCACCAATACTGCTCTCTGACATCACGGTACATCTTTGTTGAACCAGGATGGATGGAATATCGGGATTGATGAATTTCCCTCATAATCTTCTCTTGCAATCCTGCTACATTCGGCACACATAATCGGCCTTGGCACCTCAATGTTCCATCCCCTACAATCTCAAAAGCATAGATTTTACCCTGTTGAATGCCCTCTTTCAATCGCAACAAGGTGGCATCTTCGTGTTGCCGTGCTTTCACCTCGGTTACGAGAGATGATTCTGATGTATTATGCACAACAACACCTCCATCCTCGGAGTCTAACAGTCTGACTCTCATGTTAGCTAGCTGATAAAGCTCTTCAGTTAAACTCCGCTTACCTGCTTCAACGTGCACTAAACTTCCCATCGACTTACGACTGAGGGCATCTTCCACAACATTGGCTTTGCCCGGATGATACAATATTTTGACGTCGTAGTCCTTCATCAATTCGAGCCAACGTCGATGTCTCAAATTTAACTCTTTTTGACTGAAGATGTATTGTAGACTTTTATGGTCTATGTAGATGTCGACATGGACACCATATAGATAGTGTCGCCACGTCTTCAAAGCATATACTACTGCAGCCAATTCCAAATCATAGGTTGGGTAGTTCTTTTCATGCTTCTTCAATTGTCTCGAAGCATAAGCAATTACCTTCCCATGCTGCATCTAGACACATCCCAAACCTATGCCGGAGGCATCACAATATGCCACATAACCTTCAGTTCCGTTGGGAAGAGCAAGAACCGGAGCGGATGTTAATCGATCCTTTAGTTCCTGAAAGCTCCGCTCACAAACATTCGACCATTGGAATTTGGTAACTTTCTGGGTCAGCTTAGTTAGTGGTGCTGATATAGAAGAAAATCCTCCTACAAACCGCTTATAATACCCTGCTAGTCCCAAGAAGCTACGGACTTCTAATGGCGTAGTAGGTCTTGGCCAATTCTTGACTGCGTCGATCTTTTGAGTATCGACACTAATACCTTCATAAGATATCACATGGCCTAAGAATGCCACCGAATTCAGCAAAAATTCACATTTGGCGAGCTTTGCATATAACCTGTGATCCCGAAGGGTCTGCAATACTATCCGCAAGTGATCCATATGTTCTGCCTCTGAACGGGAATACACCAGGATATCATCAATGAATACCACCACGAACACATCAAGATAAGGCCTGAATACAGTGTTCATGAGATCCATGAAAGTAGCCGGGGCATTTGTTAGCCCAAATCACATTACTAGGAACTCGAAATGCCCATATCTTGTTCGGAAGGCTGTTTTTGGAATTTCTTTCTCCTTGACTCTGAATTGAAAATATCCTGAATGTAGGTCAATTTTAGAGAAATATTTGGCTCCCTAGAGTTGGTCAAACAGGTCATCAATTATTGGAAGTGGATATTTGTTCTTTATGGTGACCTTATTCAACTGACGATAATAGATACACATTCGTAACGATCCGTCTTTCTTTCGTACGAACAAGACTGGCGCGCCCCAGGGTGAAGTGCTAGGCCTGATGAAGCCTTTATCCAGCAAGTCCTTCAACTGTATTTTCAACTCTCGTAATTCTGCTGGGGCCATTCTGTATGGAGGGATAGAAATTGGGTGAGTATTGGGCAACACATCGATGCCATACTCAATCTCCCTTTTGAGGAGGAAGACCTGGGAGTTCATCTGGAAAGACATCCGGAAATTCACTGACTACCAGAATTGATTGTAGAGTAGGCGACTTCGCCTCCGCGTCCATAATGCGAACAAGATGGTAGATACATCCTTTGGAGATCATCTTCCTTTCCTTAAGGTAGGAAATAAACCTACCTCTCGGCGTAGCAGCGTTTCCCTTCCATTCAAGGACGGGTTCGCCAGGAAATTAAAATCTAACCATCTTCGTATGACAATCAACACTAGCATAGCATGATGCCAACCAATCCATTCCCATTATCACGTCGAAATCAACCATTTCTAATTCAATTAAATAAGCCGAGGTTTGACGACTACAAATCGTCACAGTGCAACCTCTATATATTCTTCTAGCAATCACAGAATCTCCTATTGGAGTAGATATCACAAAGGGTTTGCTTATTGATTTAGGTACAATATCAAACTTATCAGCCACAAGGGGTGTAACATAAGATAACGTGGATTCGGGATCAATCAATGCATATACATCATGAGAAAACACCGATAATATACCTGTGACAACATCTGGAGATGACTCAAGATCTTGTCGACCTGCTAGGGCATATATTCGGTTTTGAACACCACTTGAGCCCGGTATTGTACCGCTACCCCTGCCACGAAATACTGGCTGCTGGGGACCCCGTGCTGGAGGTCGAATTGATAGGGAAGAACCAACCACATATCCCGTTTGCTGAGCCATACCACCCATTCTATAAGGACAGTCCCGCTTCATGTGGCTAGGCTATCCGCAAAAATAGCATACATCCGAACCTTGACGACACGGCCCAAAGTGGGTCCTGCCGCACTGCTCACAACGAGGCATTGGGGACTTCATCTGACTAGTAGCCCTGTAATATGGCGAGCCTAATGCCCGCGAACTCTGAAACTGTCGAGGGGCGCTAGATGCAGGTGGTGCCGAACTCCTCGAAGAATGGGGTCTCACACTACTTCTTGTCGCGACCCAACCTAGGGGGCCCGTGACCGGGCACCGGACCCTACTTGTAGAGTACCGGCGAACCCTGTGCCTGACTACCCTTATTACTTATAAGGTGTCTCGTACTGGCCTAGTTGGCACATGACGACATGATCCCTGTTAACAGTAACATTAATAGCTTTCATAACTACATACCATACCAACAGCATACATTTGCACACAATCTGACAACTGGGCTACCATGCAAAATCATGCAACATAATAGGTACTTTGCCAATACGGCAATTCAACTTTACATAGCCCAAACCTTTATCTACACATATGCTGACATTTGTCTATTGAGCCTCTATGGAGTACATACCAAAACATAACCTACGCCGGAACAGGGCCCCGACATGCCCAAAATCATTTATACAAAAAGGCATACCCAAGTATAGCAGGTCCGGAAGATGTACCTTGCTATGTCTGCTGATCTGTTAGCCTACTGTGGTGGAGGGACTTCGCCTGTCGATCTATTTGGACCTGCAGCACGATATGCAGCGTCCACAAACAAAGGACGTCAGTACGGAATATGTACTGAGTATGTAAGGCAGGAATATAACTAAAACAGTAACATAAGCAACATAATAAAAACACACTACTGGGGTTTACCTCTGAGGGCATCGTGCCTTAGCATATTCCTTATAAGACTTATTTCCTTCATTTCAAGGTTCATACGTACATATTCTATTCATCGGATGGATTACGTATTCATCACTTTAGTTTACTACGGTGCCACTGTGGGCTTCTCACTTTTAAATCAGTTACTACAACACATGCATCTCATAATCATCATAATTGAACAATCACATGCATATATCCATATAGGACTATCATTCATAAGTATGCCTCTGTGGGCTTTATCAATAGTCATCATAATTATCACCGTCACTACTACTACTGTTATTATTATTATTATTATTATTATTATTATTATTATTATTATTATTATTATTATTATTATTATTATTATTATTATTATTATCTTCCCCAACTGATCAGTGGAGTCTACCCATCCGACATATAGTCCGGCATGGTATACGGGTGCATGCCCAATAGCTGTCTACCTGGTGTGCGTAACCGGTGTACGTATCTTTCCATAGCCCGGCCGAACTCGTCAAGGCTCGGCGTACTTATCTTTTCATTGCCCGGCCGAATGCATCATGGCTCGGTGTATAACTACCCGTCCAGCTATTGCTCGGCCCGGTGTACGTCCTCTCTCTCTCTCTCTCTCTATATATATATATATAATTGCACATTAGGTGCCAAAAAACTATTACGTATGCAGCTCATTCAATCATTTCTTCATTAGATGGGATCATACAATTTCAATCATATACAAACACACGTAAGCATTCAATTCATAACAAGCTCACTCATGGCTTAGGTTCTTT
>MCJB01007313.1:5000-83494 GCA_002018475.1 Nicotiana obtusifolia
ATGTATTGACCATTTTAATATTGACATCTATTAATTGCCTAGTCCAATACTGCTCGCTTATTTGGACAAACAAATACAACGTTTATAATGGTGTTCCAATTTCTTGTTTTTTGTAGTGTGTGCGTGTGTGTGTGTGTGTGTGTATTAAAGGAATAAAAGTTACCATATATAATTGGCATTGTGGTTAAGCGAAGTAGGAAGGTATTAAAAAATCACTAGGCATTCTTAAAGTGAGTTTAGGGGGAGATTTTCAAATAAGAAAATAGAACTTATTTAGTTTTTACTCTCATATAGCAATCTTCAATTCAATTTTGTTATGATTTTTAATTGTTTCATCTCTGACAATGTAGTTTCCTTTGTCTAGACAAATATGTAAAAAAGAAAAAGTAGGGATTTATTAATATAATTAAAACTTGCATCAATTTCCTATAAAGATGCAGATTTCATATAGAATACAATAATTATGGAAACAAAAAAAAAAAGAGAAGACAAAGCCATCGAAGCATTCATGGATATAAAATCTATAGCAATTACTTTAGCAAAAAGGAAGACGAAATAAATAAAGCTGTAACGATCCGACCGGTCGTTTTGAGCTCTAGCGCGTCGTTCGACGGTTTGAGGCTTGAGTAGCTTCGCTTCATGTATTTTGACTTGTACGTATAGTCGGATTTGAATTTCGGGAAGCTCGGAGTTTATTTGGAAGAAAAATTCTCAATTCGGAAGTTTTAAGTTGAAAGAGTTGACCAAGGTTTGACTTTTGAGTAAACGGGCTCAAAATCGAGATTTGAAGGTTCCAATAGATTTGTATGATGATTTTGGACTTGGCGTATGTTCGGGTTAAGTATCGGATGGTCGGGGAGCATTTCCGCGCTTATCGTGGAAAGATGGCATTTTGAATGTTTTAGAATTTTCTAAGTTTGAGTTGAAGTAGACTTTGGCGTTGTTGATGTCCGTTTGGAATTCCCAGCCTTGGAATAGGTTCGTATTGTGATCTGTGACTTGTACGCAAAATTTGGCGTCATTCCGAAATATTTGCGTGTGATTCGCATGCGTTCGGTGAAAGATGAAGATTTGAAAACTAAGAGAGTTTAAGAAATTAAGTTTGATTTTTAATTCTTGGTTTCGATATTGTAAATTGTGTTCCTAGCATTCGAACAAGTTTACATAGGGTATATAAACTTGTTAGAATGATTGAACGGGGTTCTTAGGACCTCGGGTGAGTTTTGGGGTGGTTTCAGACCACTTTTATGCCTTTTGGAATTGATAATAATGGTGTCGGGGGTGTGCAATGCAATCGCGGAGGTCTGGGCAGCGGCAGCAAAGAGTAAAGTGAAATCCAGGCTTTTGGAATCGCAATTGCGGAAGGAAGGGTTGCGATTGCGTAGAAGAAATTTCTGCTGATAGTGGTCTGACTTTAGGAGCTTATATCTTGCAATCTATAAGGAATTTGGAGATGATCCAAAAATAAATATTGTAGCCCTTTGAATCTAGTTTTCAGAAAATGTAACAGTTTATCATTTGGAATTTTGTAATAAAGGTTATGGCTATTATATCGAAGGATGTCTGTGAAGAAGACAATAAAATTTGTACATCGTGATCGCGTGATTTTGGCCGTGATCATGATGAAGGAAACGATGCTGGAACTTTTTTTAACAATGATCCCATGGGTATTACCCCAATCACAAAGGAGGAGGCCTGGCAGGTGTATATAATATCCAATTTCAGGATTTTGAGCTCATTTTCTTCACTTTTAAGTTTTTGGAGCACATGTGGGGTGATTTGGGATGATTCTTGAAGATCATTTTCGCCATATATCATGAGATAAGTTATTCCTACTTGTTGTTAGATAATTACATGGATTATATATGGATTTAAACATGAAATTTTGTAGAAATTGAGAGATTTTGAAAGAAAACTTAGAATTTGATATATTAAAATTTTGACCACGAAATTGGACATGGAATTAAGAATAAATTATATATTTGAGTTCATAGTATCATGGGTAATATTTATCTTCGAAAGTTTTCGGGATCCGGGCGTGTGGGCCCGAGGGTTGAGTTTGTTGACTTTTCGAGTGGAGTTGGGAATTATTATAAATTGGTTAATTATGAGTGTTGGAGTATATTTTTATTGGTTTACATGTTTTTTGACTAGTCGTGGATTGAAGGGCAATAATTTGAGATGTTAGAGAGGCGTTGGAGCCGGTTTTGGAACTTCGGAGCGAGGTAAGTCTCCTCTCTAATCTTGTGAGAGAGAAACTACCCCTAGGTGATGTAATGATTATGTGCTACTAGTTGTGGGTGCTACGTACGCACAAGTTGATGGGAATATGTACGTAGCTAAAGCATGTTTATGTTTGGATAGACTTAAGATCTTATCATGTAATATTTTGAATTATTTGAACTCAATTTGCTAGCTTAATTAATTGAATTATAATTAAAATTAATTTGGAAATATTCAGCCGAGCTTTATCATTCTAAGTTGTCGGGGCGAGATAATTGACAAACAGTAAAAAGTCATGTTTACTTTATGCTCATGTACATGTGTTGTAAGCACGTGACTCGTAACTCGATAGATTTCTTTCTTTCCTGCGGATCGAGCCGAACGCCTCGGTAGTATATTGAGATGCATCTCTAGTTCGCGCCAGTCGACCCTCGACAGTGTACACACCAATATGGATCGGCCCGTACGACCCGACATAATCGTGCGTAATACCGTTAGGAGTTCGACTATTCATGAGATGTGATAAGTGTGGATTTTGACTACTTATTAGCACCTTTTTGCTTTTATTTTAGTATGAACGTATGGATTTATGTTTTCGAAACTAATGAAAGTATGCAAATTGCAGGTATGTTGGAATATTCTTGAGACGCCCCTTTTATTCAGACCTGGCATTTATATGGTATTCCTTATCCATTTGAGAGTACATTTGATATTTCTGATATGCTAAGATAGCATAAGGCATTTGAGAGATTTATATCGTTAAAAGAAATTTTGGAGGATTAGTCGACCCCTCGTCACTACTTCTTCGGGGTTAGGTTGGACATACTGGATACGCGTTGATTTACGTACTCATGCTACACTTGTGCACTAAATGTGCAGGATCTGACATGTTCATCTGGTGGCCATCTTGGCGCGTAGGCGCAGCTGCTGAGGGGACTTTATGGTGAGGTGTTTTCTACGCTACGCACCGCAACCCACAAAGTCTCCATCTTATTTATTTACCTTATCCTATCTATTTTATATTCCAGACGGATGTTGTATTATTATTACACTCTTTAGTAGACGGTCATGTACTTGTGACACCTGGTTTTGCTTAGCATTGATACACTTTTATTATTATTTCTACTTAAATTGTAAGTTTTCATGATTTTAATGCGGTAAATTCTCTATCTGATAAAAATTCACGAATTTGAAAATAATAAAAGAAATAATTAAGTTGGTAAATTGTTGGCTTGTTTATCAGTGACGTTGGGCGCCATCACGATCTATAATGGAAATTGGATCGTGACAGCTTGATATCAGAGCTCTAGGTTCACTTAGGTCTCACGAGTCATGAGCAAGTCCAGTAGAGTCTTGCGGATCGGTACGGAGAGGTCTGTATTTATCTTCGAGAGGCTACAGGACTGTTAGGAGTACTTCCCTTCTTGATTCCTCGTCGTGCGATTTGATTCCATTGGAGCTTATGCCTTCATTTTCTTCCTGCCCATTCCCCTACGATGTTGAGCGCTTGTTATCAATTGGGCATCGAGGAGTTGTAGTGGTACTGCAGATGTGGTGCATGATATTTCTCCTTGCATATTCGGGCAGGCTATTATCGTTGCCTTATGGAAGAGTGTTCTGTCGTTCAACTCAGTGTTGCCCACAAATTTGAGGCTATGCACAGTGTACTATGATGTTCATGCAAAGTTATCATGCAGTGCTAGTTTAAGTGGTAGGGTGCTTATTTACGTGCCGCAACAGTGAATGACTCAAAAGGAGGATTACTCGGTTCATGGTTTAGAGGTTCAACATTTAATTCCTGCGGAAGAAAGGCAATCGGACTATGGACATTTAGTCCTTGGTTGACGAAGTAGCGAGACTTGATATTTTCGGACATGGTGGTATTCTCATTTGTGATGTGGTGTCGTCGTCCTTGTTGGCATGCATTAAGGCCCATCTGTGTATGGTCTCCTTTGATTTGCCTTCGGGGTAGGGTGTTGTGAAATGGTGCCTAAGTAGCGGTTGTCAAAATGGCGGTGTATAGCAGCTTCAGGGTCGAATCGGTGTTTCTAATGTTGATGGCTCGAGAGAGATATTCTTTACGAAAGCTTAGGGTTGGTGGAAATTTATCCGTTCGTGTGCTACAAAGATGGATTGTGATATGAGATAGTATTTTAGCAGCGAAGGAGGAGAAAGACATGGTGGGAGGTGTCTCGCGGTGGTTGAATTACTAGCAGGTCAAGTATGAAAAATAGAGGACGAGAAGTCGCTTAAATAGTGGTTTGACCAAAGTAGGAGTGGCAGAGTAGCGTATGGATTCTGTGGTAGGATAACCACATTCTTTGAGAAATTTTGGAGCGTTTTGGGGATCATGGTAGATAATGACTAAGCCTATGCATTTCATTTGGGATGGTGGCTGCTGAACGAAGGAAGCTTGAGTATGACGGAAAGGAGTTTGCTTGGAATGAAAAGGGGTGTGAAAGCTTGGGTATCACTTTGGGATGCAACATGACTTCGAGTTTTGGAACATATTGTTGGACGTTTAGTTTATGCTAATGGGTAATGAACGGACTCTTACATGCGATGGACGAGCGTAGGCTCAGAAGGGTTTTGCTGATATCGTGGTAGTTGTAACCAGGGTAATGTCGTTGGAAGGTGTCGATATGGAATTACACAGGTGGGCTATCTCCTATGAGAAGGCTAGTGATTGCCTTCTTTTTGATGAAGTTCCTACGAAGAGTTCTACTTTCTATCCAGCGAGAGGCATGTACTGCGATGTGAGCTTGGATCGCTTGAAGAAGATGGTACGACTGTTAGGAGGTCGAATGTGCGGTTGTGGCTGATAATTCATAATGTTTTATGAAAAGTTTAACAAGAGATTACAAGAAATTTGGCGGGTTAATGGTGCGAGATCATGGTAATTGAGAAGGAGGAGTCATAGTGGGTTCTATATTTATATGATTGTAGCTTAAAGCGAAGTGGGGGAGCCCACCGTCTACGATTGGGTCACGTGGTTGTGTGCCGGTGCAGTTTCTAGTTATCGGTGCGTTGGTGGATCACTTATGACCAAGAAAAGAAAACATCAAGGGTATCTTGGGCAAGGAATTTGATGTATATGTGCTACATTTCACCTTACCGATTCGTGTGTAGATGTTGGGGATGACTCAGTATTTATGCTTCTTGTGGGTGTGATGTGCAAGGAAAAGAATTCGTCCAATTGCTTCTTTGGAAGTGTTCATGTGCTAGCTAGTGTTTAGTTATATATTCGGGACCAGGTCAGAGTGGGTGACTCTCGGTAATGGTTCTAGTGGTTTCAAGAATTAAAGTTCGATGTCTAAGGATTTTGGGTTCGTTATGTGGATGATGACCGGGATTTAGCTGCAGATTGTAAAGAATACCTGGGAAATTTCTATGTTATCATCGGGTCTGCGGTGCAGTGTTGGAGAAATGGGAAAAACAACTTCAGATTCGTGGGAAGTCTTTCCGAACGGGTGTATTAGTTGAAAATACTATTGAGTGCATGAAGAGTGTATGAGATGGTTCATGGATATTGTGACGATGTGGTCTCGTGATTCAGGTCACTCGCGATGAGTGTTGTTTAGGGTCCGTTATGTGTTTGAATATAATGATTATTTCAAAGGCAAGTCAAGAGTAAATTGGAAGAAGTTGAGTCAGTTAGTAGTGATTTGAATTAGCACGATGTGGGAATGATCAGTTCCTTTGGTGTGGTAAGGCTGTACAGGTGATTCGTGGCTGTAACATGCGGACGTGACAACCATTTTGAATTGATCGATTTGGAGGTATTTGATTATGATGGCTTGGTTATGTGTAAATGGATCCAAGAAGAGTTATGGTAGTTTAGACCACGACTTGAGTTCTGTGTCTTTCGCGGTTATGAGAAGTTGGTCGGATGTTGCGATTCGTCTTTTGAAATGAGTTAAGTGAAATGCTTCTAGCCGATGAAGTGTTTATTCTACTAGTGGTTCAGGAGTTATAATGAGATTCTTGTACTCTCGCGTAGCGGTATGATGGTTGCAGTGAGTAGGATGAACATTGGAAGTTGAGGATCAAGGTTGTGGTTCGGTTTTGATAGGAATGTTATGAGCTCGGAAGAGCAGGGGAAAGAATTCAGATGTTTAGAGTAAGCTGGCATTATCTTAATGTCGCCTGAGGACGGTGTTTTGAAGAAGAGGCATTGTGCATTGGTTTGTGGATTCTTAATTGACATTACAGAAATAGTATGGTCGATGGCCATTGATGTACACATTTTGCTACTGGTGCGGAAGGTTGTGGGAGTATATCCCACGGGAAGATCGTATAAGTGTGACGTGTTAGTCATTTGATTGTTAAAGACTGAAATCAGGTATGAATGTTCTAGTATTGTCAGGAGTTTATGCCTGAGAGGTGCTCTGTTCCTTTGGTTGTGAACTGTGGGAATTTGTTTCAGATTGGACGACTGCTCATATGTGTCATGAATAGGGTCATTGTGGATCCATGAAAGGTTATTGGCTCAGTGTGGGATGATCGGGACCGGCTCGAGGTCCGTTGGTAGATTTAATATGAATATATGGTATACATCAGGCCGGATGTGTTCATTCAGCTATTCTATATGATTCTCTATTATGCCATGTGGGTTGTGAGGCGCCTTGATTATTCGCACATGTGTTGTGATCTCGCGTAGCTTGTGGTGTCATATGAGCAAGATGGCTCTCGAGATGCAGATCATTTATTGCACCGTAGTCGTGCTTGGGTTTTTTTGTAACGTGTGGCGCTATCTGTTTCTCCAGGGTTTTATTTATTCACTTGGCGTGCTTGTGGTCGATATTCGAGCATTTCGTGGGTATGAGCATTATGTCTTGATGGGTATTTCCTTATTGATTGTCATGTGTGGATTAGGTGGCACACCGCCACAGGCATGATGTTTGGATCGGGTTGCACGCTGCAACAGTGTCATGTGTGGATCGAGTTGCACGCCGCAATAGTGAGAGGTTGATTATGGTTCCTTATTATTATTTTTATTTTGTGTGCTATCTAAGATAGGTTCATAGCATATGTTCGGCAGTTTTATTCGTTATGCGGGCTAGGTAGTTCCTTGCCAGAGTTCGTTCTTCCTTATGGGTCATATTCGAGTTAGCTTGTTGGCGCATTGATGGCGCCGTATGAGATTTTTGACAGTGTTTGAGGTGGTTTCCCGAGCAGTTTGTACTAGGTGAGATGAGCTTATTGGACCTGAGATCAGTGCGATCGGATTTATGTAAGGTATATTAAAGAGAAAGTGTTACTATTCAGTTCAGAATAAGGTAATGGTTTTTGTCAAGCAGAGAGACTCCATGATTTATTGATTTGGCAGGTGTCTATGAGCTTCTACCTGTTGCTTTCATTGTTGTAGTATTACGAGTTTTGGATCAGGGCTTATACGCGTTATAGGGTATGTTACGGGCATCGGGCTAGTGAATTTGCAGCTTCTATGGTTGGAGGATGTAATTATGGGCATACTAACTATACGGTGTATTGTGTGGTTTCAGCATGGGCGAATGATCATGTTTTGTACAACATGTGGGGATTGATACGGTGCTCGTATGTTAGAATTAGGTCTCGTAGAGAATTTCAGATGTTGGAAATTAGTTCTAAGGCTTGTGGGCTAAGGTAAAAAGGAAGGATCTTCATTCTGGCTCGAGGTAATATGCTCACATCGGTTGTGGTGACATGGGTAGGTGCACGAGGTGTTAAACAGTGGTTTGGGGCAATTCCGGAGTGGTTCTTGGCACGTTCGAGGACGAACATATGTTTAAGTGGGGGAGAATATAACGACCAGACTGGTCATTTTAAGCTCTAGCGCGTCGTTCGGTGTTTGAAGCCTTGAGTAGCATCGCTTCATGTACTATGACTTGTACGTATAGTCGGATTTGAATTTCGGGAAGTTCAGAGTTGATTTGGAAGGAAAATTCTCAATTCGGGAGTTTTAAGTTCAAAGAGTTGACCAAGGTTTGGCTTTTGAGTAAACGACCTCGGAATCGGGATTTGAAGGTTCCAATAGGTTCGTATGATGATTTTGGACTTGGGCGTATGTTCGGGTTAAGTATCAGATGGTCCAGGAGCATTTTGGCGTTTATTATGAAAAGCTAGCATCTTGAAGGTTTTAGAATTTCCTAAATTCGAGTTGAAGTAGACTTTGGTGTTATTGATGTCCGTTTGGGATTCCGAGCATTGGAATAAGGTCGTATTGTGATTTTTGACTTGTACGCAAAATTTGGCGTCATTCTGAAAGGTTTACGTGTGATTCGGACGCGTTCGGCGAATGATAAATGTTCGAAAGTAAAGAGAGTTTAAGAAATTGAGTTTGATCTTTAATTATTGATTTCGATGTTGTAATTTGTGTTCCGAGCCTTCGGACAAGTTTATATAGGGTATATAAACTTGTTAGAATGATTGAACGAGGTTCCTCGGACCTCGGGTGAGTTTTGGGTTAGTTTCGGACCACTCTTTGGCCTTTTGGAACTGCTGATAACTAGTGTCGGGGGTGTGCAATGCGATTGCGGAGATCTAGGCCGTGATCGCGGAGAGTAAAGTGCAATCCAGGCCATGTGAATCACGATCGCAGAAGGAAGAGTCACGATCGCGTAGAAGGAATTTCTGCTAATAGTGGTCTGATTTTGGGAGCTTATATCTTGCAATCTATAAAGAATTTGGAGATGATCCAAAAATAAATATTGTATCCCTTTGAATCTAGTTTTCAGAAAATGTAACAGTTTATCATTTCGAATTTTGTACAAAAGGTTATGGCTATTATATTGAAGGATGTCTGTGAAGAAGACAATAAAATTTGTACATCGCGATCGCGTGATTTTGGCCGCGATCTCAATGAAGGAAACGATGCTGGAACTTTTGTTAACTGCAATCACATGGGTAATTACATGATCACGAAGGAAAAGGCCTGACATGTGTATTAAACATCTAATTTCGGAATTCTGAGCTCATTTTCTTCACTTTTAAGTTCTTGGAGCACATGTGGAGTGATTTGGGATGATTCTTAAAGATAATTTTCGCCATTATCATTAGATAAGTTATTCCTACTTGTTGTAAGATAAATACATGGGTTATATATGGAATTAAACATGGAATTTTATAGAAATTGGGAGATTTTGGAAGAAAACTTAGAGTTTGATATTTTAAAATTTTGACCACGAAATTGGACATGGAATTAGGAATAAATTATATATTTGAGTGTGTGGTGTCATGGGTAATATTTATCTTTGAAAATTTTCGAAATTTGGACATGTGGGCCCGAGGGTTGACTTTGTTGACTTTTGAAGTGGAATTGGAAATTGTTATAAATTGGTTAATTATGAGTGTTGAAGTATATTTTTATTGGTTTACATTTTTTTGACTAGTCGTGGATTGATAGGCAACAATTTGAGGTGTTCGAGAGGCGTTGGAGCCGGTTGTGGAACTTCGGAGCGAGGTAAGTCTCTTCTCTAACCTTGTGAAAGGGAAACTACTCCTAGGTGATGTAATGATTATGTGCTACTAGTTGTGGGTGCTACGTACACACAAGTTGATGGGAGTCTGTACGTAGCTAAAGCATGTTTATGTCCGGGTAGACTTAAGATCTTATCATGTAATATTTGAATTATTTGAACTCAATTTGCTAGTTTAATTAATTGAGTTTATAATTGATTATGATTTAGAATATATTAAGCCGAGCTTTATCACTCTGAGTTGTCTGGCGAGATAATTGATAAATAGCAAAAAGTCATGTTTACTTTATGTTCATGTACATATGTTGTAAGCACGTGACTCGTAACTCGATAAGTTTCTTCCTTCCTGTTGATCGGTCCGAACACCTCGGTAGTATATTGAGATGCATCTCTGGTTCGTGCCGACCGACCGTCGGCAGTGTACACACCACTATGGATCGGGCCGTACGACCCTGGCATAATCGTGCGTAATACCGCTAGGAGTTCGACTATTCGTGAGATGTGATAAGTGTGGATTTTGACTACTTATTAGCACCTTTTTGCTTTTGTTTTAGTATGAAAGTATGGATTTATGTACCAGAAACTAATGAAAGTATGCAAATTGCAGGAATGTTGGAAGTTTGAACTCCCATGATGAAATCCGACTCAAAAAGGAGTGTTCCAACTCACAGGGAAAGAAGGGGCGCAGAACATAAGAAGTGCGGTCCACAGAAGGATTTCTGTGGCTGCAGAAGAAAGTGCGAACTGTAGAATTCCATCTGCGGCCGCAGAACAAGTGTAAGAGCCCATCGGAGTTTTAGCTGATGTGCGGACCGCACATAAGTTGTGCGGCCGCAGAACAAGTTTTGCACTGACAAATGAATCAAAGTTCAGAGAGTGCGCAATTGACCAAGACCTGAGCCTTGCCTGAAGTGCGGATCGCACAAGAAATTGTGCGGCCGCAGAAGATGCTTTGCAGCCGCATACCAGAATTGCGTGGCTGCAGAATCCAAGACCTTGCCAGCTAAAGAAATCTGCGGACCGCACATCGAATTGTGCGGCTGCAGAACCTCCCAAGGGGCATTTTTGTCAGCGAATTTTGGGCCACTATAAGTAGACGAGATTCACATTTTTAGGTCAAGTTGCGAAGTTTGAGCTGCTATAGCCGTTATAGTTTGCCATTTTAGGAAGTTTGTGACTATTTTAGGATTCAAACATCATATTTTATCATTTTAATTTAGATTATGAGTTTAATTAGCATTTCTTCTTTGGTTTCTTCATTTCTCACTATGAGTAGCTAGATTTTTACTAGGGTTATGACCCAACCTAGTGTGTAAACATTATGGGTATCTAATTTAATGCTTGTTTATGATTGAGTATTGATTATTTAACTTAGTTTATGCTTTAAATTTAGAATTAATCGTTGCAAATATTGATTCATGCATTTTTGACTTGGTCTCTACTTGAGAAAGAGGGACCTAGTCTAGGATAACTTGGCTAACAAGGAATTGGGTTAATTAAGGATTTGGTTAGTCTAATTGAAGGGTTCAAACTAGAGATAGTGAGAACCCGACTTGAGCTCATATCAACTATCTAGTTTGATACTCATTTGGGCTTGAGAAAGCCCAATTGGGAAAAATCACTCTATGACCGAGAGGTATTGAGTGGGTAACGTAGAGTTGAGAGTTATAATACACCCTAATCAACAAACAAGTGTTAACATATTTAAGCCATTAAGCGAACACCTAGGTTACAGCCACATCCCTAGGATTTTTAACTTTTTGGAAAAATACCAAAAACTAGCATTCACTTTTAGTTTCTTTTCTTAGCTTATAATTGCTAGAGTAAAATTAGAATTAGAAATAAAAATCTTTTGTTTGGAAGTGCAATTTAGTTGTTCCATTTGCTTTCGTCAAGTAATACACATAGTAACTCCCTGTGAAAATCGACCCCGACTCTCTTGTTGGGTACTATTCTTCCAATGACCCCTTCCACTCACTATTGAGTGCGGATTGGAAGTGAATCAATTTTTGGCGCCATTGCCGGAGAATTAAAACGGTGTTAGCTATATATTTGGGTTTGTTTTTAGAATATCTTCTTTTCCTTCTATGTTACTAACTTGTGTGAGAAATTTTAGGTACAAGCATGGCAAACAATGAGCTCGGAAATTTGCCTTTGGGGGAATTGGATGGTTATGAGGAGAAAGGAGAGGAGGTACTTCATGAGCCACAAGCCAATCGGAGAGGTCGGGTATCTCACGACAATGTGCCCATTCCACCCCCACCTCCACCACGAGCGGCTCCAAATCGGATATTGCACAATGAAGGTTATGCTAGTTCAATAGTCCCTCCTCGTATTAGGGAGGGAAACTTCTAAATAACCAATGTGATGCTCACTTTGCTTGAGCAACGGGGTTTCTTTACCGGTGCTCCAACACAAAATGCGTATAAACATTTGAAGGGGTTTTGTGGATATTTGTTGGGGGAGGAAGTAAACGAATATCTCCGAGGATGCATTGATGCTATGGCTTTTTCCCTTCTCTCTATGGGGGAACGCTTTAGATTGGTTAGAACGATTGCCGAACCATTCAATTCACACTTGGGATGAGTTGGCGGAAAAGTTCATTACTAAGTTTTTCTCTCCTGAGCACATGGCCACACTTCGAGACGAGATCTTGGCATGCAAGCAAGAGCCAAATGAACCACTACACGAGATATGAGAGCGCTATAGGACTATGGTCAAGGAATGTCCCAACAACGATATAACGAAAAACATGATTCAACAAACCTTCTATCGTGGGATTAACACAACCAACCAATGTGTAGTGAATCAAGTAGCCGGTGGAAACTTTGTGATTACGCTTTATGTGGAGGCTTTTGAGATTTTGGATGAGATGGCAGACATGTCGTCGGCTTGGCAATCTCGAGCCAAGATTGCACAAGGTGACCAGAATATGATCACCTTCACAAAGAATTACCAGACCATGGGCAAGCCATTGCCGAATTGACAACTACCATGATTCAACTAAAAAGGCCAAACTAAATCAAGTGCAAACTCCTAAGCAAGTCAATGCTATGGAAGGAGTGAACATGATGGTGAACAAGAGGAGGACCAGGGTCCACAAGTGCAAAATCGAGTGGAGAACTATATGCAAGAAGATGGTGGTTTTGAGCAAGATGATTCAATAATGAACAAGAAGAGGAAGTGCAATATGTGAATAATTTTCAAGGGCAAAGAAACAACTTCCAAGGCCCAAGCCAACAACAATGGCGACCCCAAAACAATCAAGGCAATTGGAATTCTAACAACCTAGGAAATTAGAGTGGAGGCAACAATCAAGGGAATCGGCATAACAACAACAATCAAGGAAATTGGAGTGGAAACAACCAAGGAAATTGGGGAGATAACAATCAAGGCGGATGGAGCAACAATCAAGGCAACTGGGGGTTGGGTTTTCAAAGGTCCCCATTGTACCAATAACCAAGAAACCCACCTCCTTATCCTTCCCATGGTTCGAGTTCTTCAAACAATAAAATGGGACGTATTGAAAGTATGTTCAAGCAAATGATGGAAAAGGATGTCGATTCGGATGCCCAACTTGCCTCACACAACACATCAATCCGCAACCTCGAAGTTCAAATGGGGAAAATCTCTCAAGCTCTAAATTCTCATCATAAGGAGGCACTACCAAGTGACACGGTGGTGAACCCAAAGGGAGATAACAATACGGGGCATGCCATGGCAGTTATCACAAGAAGTGGAAGAGGCGGGAATGCACCCACCTCAAGTGGAAGGCAACTTGTTGATGATGATCAAGTGATGCAAGAAGAAGAGATCCCGACCAATGTGGTGCAACCTAATGGTGAAGTTCGGATTGATATTGATGATAGTATGAAAGAGACTCAAGAGGCGGTGAACCCGGCTAGGGAATACATTATTGACATACCAGAGCCGGTAGTACAAAAGACTAAGGCACCATTGCCTAAGCCTCCACCTCCATACCCTCAAAGACTTGCCAAGCAAAATGGTGAGAACCAATTCAAGAAGTTCATTCAAATGATGAAGAGTCTTTCAACCAATGTGCTATTCGTTGAAGCTTTAGAACAAATGTCAGGTTATGCAAAGTTTATGAAGGATCTTGTGACAAAGAAGCGTTCAATGAATTTTGTGATCATGGGACAAGTATCAATTTGATGCCCTATTCGGTTTTCAATACTTTGGGAACTGGGAAACCAAGACCCACCTCTATGAGATTTCAAATGGCCGATCATACAATGAAGAGGCCTTTGGGTGTGATTGAAGATGTTTTTGTTCGTGTTGATAAATTCCTTCTCCCGGCAGATTTTGTCATTTTAGATTGTGAGGTTGACTATGAAGTACCAATTATTCTTGGGAGACCTTTCTTTGCTACGGAAAAGGCGCTTTGTAATGTTGAATATGGAGAACTCACTTTCTGGGTTGGTGATGAAAAAATAGCATTCCATGTATGTAAGTCCATGCGGCAACCAAATAGCAATGAGGTGTGTTCTTTTGTGGACTTGGTGACCGATGTTATTGTTGATGAAACAAGTGCTAAATTAAATCTTGGTGATATGTTGGAGGCCGTCTTGCTCAACTTTGATGATGACGAGATGGATGGTTGCATGGAATATGTGAACTCTTTGCAAGGAATGTGGTCGTACAACTATGCACCCCGAAAATTATCTTTGGATCTTGAAAATAGGAAAACTCCTCCTACAAATCCTTCTATTGAAGAGCCTCCTACCTTGGAGTTGAAGCCATTGTCTCCACATCTTCGTTATCAATTTCTTGATCCTTGTTCTACTTTACCGGTTATTCTTTCCTCTTGTTTGACTAACATGCAGGTAGATTCCACATTGGCGGTGCTACAAAAGAGGAAGAAGGATATTGGGTGGACCTTGGCAGATATTCGCGGGATAAGCCCCGCCTTCTGCATGCATAAGATCAAGTTGGAGGATAGCGCCAAACCTTCTATTGAATATCAAAGGAGACCGAATGAGGCTATGAAAGAAGTTGTCAAGAAGAAGATTATCAAGTGGTTGGATGTCGGGGTTGTTTACCCCATCTCTGATAGTTCATGGACTTCACCGGTTCAATGTGTCCCAAAGAAAGGGGGGTATGACGGTGGTCACCAATGATAAGAATGAGTTGATTCCTACTAGAATAGTGACCGGTTGGAGGGTGTGTATGGACTATTGCAAGCTCAACAAAGTCACAAGGAAGGATCACTTCCCACTTTCTTACTTAGATCAAATGCTCGATAGATTGGCCGGTCGTGCTTTCTATTGCTTTCTTGATAGGTACTCGAGCTACAACCAAATTCTCATTGCTCCAGAAGATCAATTGGGAGAAATGACATTTCATGCTTGAGGAAGGTATTGTCCTTGGCCACAAAATCTCAAGGAATGGAATTCAATTTGACAAGGCAAAGATTGAGGTGATTTCTAAGCTTCCACCCCTTACTTCGGTGAAGGGTGTGCAGAGTTTCTTAGGCTATGCGTGTTTTTACCGGCGCTTCATCAAAGACATCTCTAAGGTGGTGAACCCGTTATGCAAGCTTCTTGAGAAGGATGCTAAGTTTAATTTCAACGATGATTGCATGAGAGCTTTTGAATTGTTGAAGCTCAAGTTGACAACTACTCCCATCATCACCACTCTAAATTGGAGTGTGCTTTTTGAACTCATGTGTGATGCCAGTGACGTAGCAATTAGGGCTGTTGTGGGGCAACACATTAATACGATTTCCCATCCAGTCTACTATGCTAGTAAGACCATGAATAGTGCCCAAGTCAACTATACTGTTATAGAGAAAGAGCTCATTGCTATTGCGTTTGCAATTGAGAAGTTTTGCCCGTACTTGATGGGTGCAAAAGTTATTGTCCATACGGATCATGTGGCACTTTGTTATTTTATGAGCAAAAAGGACTCCAAACCTCGGATAATGAGATAGGTACTCTTGTTGCAAGAATTTTATATTGACATCCAAGATAGAAAAGGCAGTGAAAACCAAGTAGCAGACCACTTGTCTCATTTAGAGGAGGAGGGGAGGCCACATGATGGCCTTGAGATCAGTGAGTCTTTCCCCGATGAGCAACTCTTGGCAATTTCAATGAAAGAGGTGCCATGGTTCGTGTATTTAGCAAATTTTCTTGTGTGTGGAATCATCCCAGATGAGTTCTCTTCAAACCAAAGAAAGAAGCTCAAACAGGATTGTCAAAATTATTATTGGGATGAACCATTCCTTTTCCGGATTTGTACGGATGGGGTGACTAGAAGATGTGTACCGGAAGAAGAGCAAGGTGAAATTATTAGGGCTATTTATTCTTCTCCATATGGTGGTCATCATTGTAGAGCGAGAACGATAACCAAAGTGCTTAGTTGTGGTTTCTACTAGCCCACTCTTTATAAGGATGCAAGTGATTAGTGAGAAGATGTGATGAATGTCAACGGGCTGGTGGAATCTCGAAGAAAAGTGAAATGCCTCTTACAATTATTTTGGAGATTGATATTTTTGGTGTGTGGGCTATTCACTTCATGGGCCCTTTTGTGAGCTGTTGTAGAAACATCTACATCTTGGTCGCTGTGGATTATGTGTCCAAATGGGTTGAGGCCGTTGCTTTACCCAACAATGAGGCGAGAAGTATGGTGGGTTTTCTGAAGAAGAATATTTTCACAAGTTTTGGTACTCCACGTGCAATTATAAGCGATGGGGGGAGGGGGGTCACATTTTTGCAACAAAGATTTTGACACTTTACTTAGAAAGTACGGTGATACTCACAAATTTACAACTCCCTAGTGGGCAAGTGGAAGTCTCTAACTGGGAGATAAAGAGTGTCTTGTTCACAACGGTGAATGCTAATCGGACGGATTGGTCCAAGAAGCTTGATGATGCATTATGGGCTTATCGGAAGACTTATAAAACACCAATCGGAATGTTGCCATACCAGTTGGTGTTCGGAAAAGCTTGTTATCTTCCGATGGAACTAGAACACAATGCAATTTGGTCTCTAAAGAAGTTGAATCTTGATTGGGATGTAGCCGCTAACTTGAGGGTTGCACATTTGAATGAATTAGATGAGTTTCGGTACCATGCTTATGCGAGTTCGTCCTTGTACAAAGAAAAGATGAAATATCTTCATGACAATAAATTTGGAACAAAGAGTTCAAGGTGGACGATCTTGTATTGTTGTTTAACTCAAGATTGAGGATGTTTCTCGGGATGCTAAAATCCAAGTTGAGGTCCTTTTGAAATTATGGGTGTGACACCTTCTGGTGCATTAGACTTGAAGAACAAAAACAATGAAGTATTCCGAGTCAATGGTCACCGTGTGAAGAATTACTTGGGAAAGGTTGGAGATAGCCATGTGGCAGCGGTCATTCATTTCACTTGAGGGTATTTTGCGTCGTGCCCCGACATTAAATCAGGCGCTTCTTGGGAGGCAACCCATGTTCTTTTACTTTTTCTTTTGTAGTTAGGTGTTATTTGTGTTCTAACTTGATTTGAAGCGTGCTACATGGATGAGTGTGACTTACAAAAATAGTGGACAGAAATATGGCTAAGTGTTCAAAAGAGTGCGGACCACACTTTATTTGTGAGGACCGCACATTTTTATGTGCCAAAGCAGACGAGCATTGCGCCCGCACATTTCTCTTGCGGACCGCATATTTGAAATGTCAAAAATACCAACTCTCTAAAGTTTAAGCTTGTCAGTGCGGAGGTCGATCTGCGACTGCATATGAAATCTGCGGCCGCATAAGAAAATGTACGGACCGTAGATGGATTTTTGTGATGAAGCTCCCAGGTTAAAGAGTGGGGACCACACTCGTCTCTGCTCCATTCTCAAATTGAATGGTATAAATAGAACAATAGGACTCATTTTACCGTTTTCCCACTTTGAATAAAAAAATATTTCTACCCTACTAATTTTTCTTGGAGATTTCAACTTTTCACACACGCAAACAATCACCTAGATTATTCACTCAGTGCACTCACTCAATTTAGTATTTTTCAATTTCATGTTAATTTTTTGTGTTAGTTTAATTTGTAGATTTTTTAAATTTTTTTAGGCTATCTGTTATTAGAGTTCAACTGTGTGTCCATGTGGCGCAGATCTAAACTGGGTAGACTTGATACATGCTCTAATGGGACTGGGTGAGTGAAATTTCATATTTTTACAATGTTTCCATGCCTATTTATGAAAGAAATTAAAAAATCTTAGTTAAAAAAGTTGTCTGCTCGTAACTATTTGAATTCTGCGGCCGCACTTGAATTGTGCAGTCTGCAGATTTCGAATTTTTGGAAACTTATGTGAGGAAGGAATCTGCGGCCGCAAGTCAAATTGGGCGGATCGCAGATTTCCCTTTACTGCCGCAGATTAACCAATTCTCTGTCATCAGAGAGTCTTCATTTTGAGACTCAAAAGTGCGGCTGCAAGTTAAATTGTGCGGACCGCAAATTTTGCATCGCGGCCGCAGATTGGCCATTTTCCTATCATTAGAGAGTAAGCAATTTTGGGGACTCAGAAGTGCGGCCACAACCTAAAATTTGCGGACCGCACTTCCTTTTGCAGCCACACATCCAAAAATGTGCGGACCGTGAGTTCCCTCTGCGGCGGCACATCAAAAATGTGCGGACCACAGATCCCTTATCCTGCAGGCATGAATCAATTCCATAACCCCACTATGTCCAATTGTTTCTCCCTTACCAACATAATTCATGTATGTGTTTAAACAATGAATTGCAACTAACAATCTTCTCTGCTTGATACAGACTATGGTTCGATCAAAGGGTCGAGGCGACACTTCAAAAAGACGAGGTGAATCTTCCCAGTGTCGAGGAAGAGGCACCTTTCCCCTTGGCCCGCCTAAGACAATTAGAAAGAAAACAACAACCGGCAGAGGGTGAGGTGTAGACCTCTCCAAGTCTAGCTCCTATGTCCCATTTAGGGAGGTGTCAGAGGGAAACTCAGCCTCTGTTCAGGAGGAATAGACGGCCTCACTGTCGAGGCCGCAGAGGAGATACCAGCTCAGGGATGAGCCATCTTCATCTCAGAGCACCTCTGAGGGATCGGCGAGTGTTAGTTGGGCTTCTGAGCCATCAGCTACACCAGTTCCTGAGGCACAGGTTACACATGACATCCCCAATGATGGCAGATGGGGAGATGCTACATCTACTGGGCTTGAGAGATCAAAGAAGAAAGAGGTTTAGGAGGATCGTTCTGTCAGCTTGGCTGCCTTCACTAGCTTTCGTATGTGGTAGCCAGTGAGGTCATTGACTCTTGAGTGCCAGTTCTTGTTGAAAGATTTGGAGACATACAACCCAGCTATATTGAGACAGTTCAGGGCATGAAAAGGGTGGATGTGGTTCACCGAGAGAGTGGAGGATGCAAAAGAATACCTCATTCGAGAATTTTATGCCAATGTTGCTCATATCAAGAAAGGGAAGAAGGTGACCAAAGTACGCAACCTCAAGGTGAGGTTTGATCAGCATACGCTAAATGCGTATTTTGGGTTTCAGGATTGATAAGTGGGGATTTTGACAGCTTATTAGCATCTTTTAGCTTTTGTTTTAGTCCAGAAGTATTGAATTGTGTTCCCGAAACTAATGAAATTGTGCAAATTACAGGAATGCTGGAAGTTTGGTCCCCCATGATGAAATCCTACTCAAAAAGAAGTATTTCGAAGCACAAGGCAAAAAAAGGCGCAGAAGCAAAGATGTGCAGTCCGCAGAAGAAATTGCGGACCGCAGAATTCCATCTGTGGCCGCAATCCAAGTAGCAGAACCCAACAGGCTTTTCAGCAATGTGCGGATCACACATGAATTGCGCGGCCGCAGAACTGGGCTTTTACTAACAAAGATTCAAAGTTCAGAGAATATGCAAGAAGAACAAGTTCTGAAGCCTTTGTGTGCCCGCAGAATCTTCCTTCCTGCGAACTGAAGAATCTGCGGACTGCACATGGAATTGTGCAGCCGTAGAACCTCCTGAGGGGCCTTTTTGTCTGCGATTTTTGGCCCTGTATAAATAGACGAGTTTCACAAAATTAGGTCAAGTTTGAACATTAAAAGCTGTTGTAGCCATTTTTTTTACTACTTTAAGAAGCTTTACATTAGTTTGGTGTTTAAACATTAGATTTCATCATTCTAATCTTTCATTATGGGTTTAATTATCTTTTCTTCTTTATTTTCTTCTAATCCCATTATGAGTAGCTAGATTTTTACTAGGTTGTGACCCAACCCTAATGTGTAAACCTTATGGGTGATTAATTTTATGCTTGTTTATGATTGGATGTTGATTATTTAGCTTAGTTTATGCTTCAATTTATAATTAATGGTTGCAAACATTAATTCATACCTATTTGACTTAGTCTCTACTTGAGAAAGAGAGACCTAGTCTAGGATAACTTGGCTAACAAGGAATTGGGTTAATTGAGAGATTGATTAGCCTAAGTAAGTGGTTCAAATTAGAGATAGTAAGAACCCTACTTGAGCTCATATCAACTATTTTATTTGATACCCATTTGGGCTTGAGAAAGCCAATTTGGGCAAAATCACTCTCTGATCGAGAGGTATTGGGTGGGTAACGTAGAGTTGAGAGCTATAATATACCCCAATCAACAAAATAAGTATTGACGTCTTTATCCCATTAGGCAAAAACCTAGGTTATGGTCACAACCCTAGGCCTTTAAACTATTTGGAGAAACATCAAAAACATTTATCTCTAGTTTATTTACCTTAGCTTGCAATCATTAGAGTTATAGTAGAAGTAGAAATCAAAGCTCCATTGTGGAAGTGCAATTTAGGTAGTCCATTCAAATGCTTCAAATATATACTCTTGACACCCCTTATAACTCCCAGTGGATTCGACCCCGACTCATAGTTGGTAATTATTATTGCATATGACCGTATATCTTTTATTGAGATGTGTTGTGGACGTCATCAATTTTTGGCGCCGTTGCCGAAGATTTAAAACGGTGTTAGCTATATGTTTAGGTTTGTTTTTTGAAAATCTTCTTTTTCTTTCGTGTTACTAACTTGTGCGAGAAATCGTAGGTACAACCATGGCGAACAATGAGCTCGAAAATTTGCCTTTAGGGTATGTGGACGTCGAGGATGAGAGAGTTGATGAGGTTTCTTTTGAATCTCAAGCCAATAGAAGAGGCCGAGTGCCTCATGACAATGTCCCCGCTCCACCCCCACCTCCACCACGAGCTGCTCCATATAGATATTACCCAATGAACGATACGTAAGTGCAATAGTCCCTCCCCGTATTAGGGCGGGAAACTATAAAATCACTAATGTGATGCTCAATTTTGCTTGATGAACGGGGATTTTCACCAGTGCTCCAACTCAAAATGCGTACAAACATTTGAAGGGGTTTGTGGATACTTGTTGGGGGAGAAAACCAACAAATGTCTCCGAGCAAGCATTGAGGCTAAGGCTTTTTTCCCTTCTATCTACGAGGGAAAGCTTTAGATTGGTTGGAATGATTGCTGAACTATTCCATTCACACTTGGGATGAGTTAACGGAAACGTTTAAAGTTCTTCTCTCCGGGGCACATGGCTACACTTCGAGATGAGATTTTGGCATTCAAGTAAGAGCCGAATGAACCACTACCCGAGATATGGGAACGTTATAGAACAATGGTTAAGGAATGTCCCAACAACGATATGATGGAGAACATGATTCAACAAACTTTCTATCGTGGGATTAACACAACTAATCAATGTGTAGTGAATCAACTTGCCGGTGGGAACTTCATGACTACTATGCACAGGCGTGTGAGATTTTGGATGAGATGGCAGAAACGTCATTGGCTTGGCAATCCCAGGAAAATGTTCCACAAGGTGAACCAAACATGGTCCACCTTCAAAAATAGTTTCATGACCATGGCAAGCCATTGCCGAGTTGACAACTACCATGACGCAACTAGCAAATACCCCAACTAAATCAAGTGCAAAATCCCAAGCAAGTCAATGCCATGGAGGGAGTGAACATGATGGTGAGCAAGATGAGGACAAAGGGTCCACCAAGTGCAAAATTGAGTGGAGAATTATGTCCAAGAAGATAGTGGTTTTGAGAAAGATGATTCCTACAATGAACAAGAGGAGGAAGTGCAATATGTGAACAACTTTCAAGGGAAAAGAAACTACTTCCAAGGCCCAAACCAACAATAATGGCGACATCAAAACAATCAAGGAAATTAGAATTCTAACAATCAAGGCAATTTGAGCGGAAACAACAATCAAAGGAATTAGCATAACAACAACAATCAAGGAAATTGGAGTGGAAATAATCAGGTAACAATCAAGGCAGATGGAACAACAATCAACTCAATCGGGTTCAGGTTTTCAAAGGCCCCAGATGTATCAACAACTGAGCAACCCGCTTCCTTATCCTTCACATGGTTCAAGTTCTTCAAACAACAAAATGGGGAATATTTAAAATATGTTCAAACAAATGATGGAAAAGAATATTTCAGATGCCCAACTTGCCTTACACAACACATCAATCCGCAACCTAGAAGTTCAAATCGGGGAAAATCTCCTAATCTCTAAATTCTCGTCCTAAGGGGGCACTACCAAGTGACACAGTAGTAAACCCAAAGGGTGAAAACAACATGGGGCATGCCATAGCCTTTACTACAAGAAGTGGAAGAGGTGGGAATGCACCCACCTCAAGTCAAAGGCAATTTGTGGATGCTGAGCAAGTGGTGCAAGAAGAAGAGATCCGAACAATGTGGTGCAACTTGATGATATAGTTCAGATTGATTTTGATGATAGTGTGGAAGAGACTCAAGACGAGGTGAACCCGTCTAGGGATCACATTATTGACATACCGGAGCCGGTAGTGCAAAAGGTTAAGGCACCATTGCCTAAGCCTCCACCTCCATACCCTCAAAGACTTTCCAAGCAAAAAGGTGAGAATTAAATCCAAGAAGTTCATTCAAATGATGAAGAGTCTCTCAATCAATGTGCCATTAGTTGAAGCTTTGGAACAAATGCCCGGTTATACTAAGTTTATGAAGGATCTCGTGACAAAGAAGCGCTTTGAAACTATCAAAGTCACTCATCAAGTGAGTGCAATTGTGCATTCAATGGCTTCTAAGTTGGAAGATCTCGGTGCTTTCACGATTCCTTGTATAATTGAAAGTGTTGAGTTTGCTAAAGCTCTTTGTGTTCTTAGGGCAAGTATCAATTTGATGCCCTATTCGATTTTCAATTATTTGGGGATTGGGTAACCAAGACCCACCTCTATGAGATTGCAAATGACCAACCGTACTATGAAGAGGCCTTTAGGAGCGATTGTAGATGTCTTGGTTCGTGGTGATAAATTCATTCTTCCGGCTGATTTTGACATTCTAGATTGTGAGGTTGATTATGAAGTGCCGATTATTCTTGGGAGACCTTTCCTTGCTACAGGGAAGGCTCTTTGTGATGTTGAAGCCGGAGAACTTACATTCCGGGTTGGTGATGAAAAAGTGATATTCTATGTGTGCAAGTCCATGCGGCAACCAAATAGCAATGAGGTGTGTTCTTTTGTGGACTTGGTGACCGATGATATCGTCGATGAAACAAGTGCTACAATCAATGTTGGTGATATGTTGGAGGCCGTCTTGCTCAACTTTGATGATGACGAGATGGATGGTTTCATGGAATGTGTGAACTCTTTGCAAGGAATGGGGTGTTACAACTGTGCACTCTGGAAATTATTTTTGAATCTTCAAAATAGGACAACTCATCCTCCAAAGCCTCCTACCTTGGAGTTGAGGCCATTGCCTCCACATCTTTGGTATGAATTTTTCAGGACTTGTTATACTTTACCGATTATTCTTTCCTCTTATTTGACTAACGTGTAGGTGGATTCCACATTGGCGGTGCTACAAAAGAGGAAGAAGGCTATTGAGTGGACATTAGCAGATATTCAGGGGATAAGCCCCGCCTTTTGCATGCATAAGATCAAGTTGGAGGATGGTGCCAAACCATTTATTAAACATCAAAGGAGACTCAATGAGGCTATGCAAGAAGTTGTCAAGAAGGAGATTATCAAGTGGTTGGATGCCGGGGTTGTCTACCCCATCTCCGATTGTTCGTGCACTTCTCCAGTTCAATGTGTCCCAACGAAGAGGGGCATGAAGGTAGTCACCAATGATATGAATGAGTTGATTCCTACAAGAACGGTGACCGGATGGAAGGTATGTATGGACTATCGCAAGCTCAACAAAGTCACAAGGAAGGATCACTTTTTACTTCCTATCTTAGATAAAATGATTGATAGATTGGCCGGCCGTGCTTTCTATTGCTTTCCTGATGAGTATTCGAGCTTACTTCGGAAGATCAAGAGAAAACAACCTTTACATGTCCCTATGGTACTTTCACCTTCAAGCGGATGCCATTTAGCTTGTGTAATGCACCGACGACTGTCCAAAAATGTATGATGGCTATCTTCACGGACATGATGGAGGACTACCTTAAAGTTTTCATGGATTATTTCTCGGTAGTTAGAGATTCTTTTGATGATTTCTCTTGCAAATTTGGATAAAGTGTTAGCTAGATGTGAAGAAACAAATTTGGTGTTTAATTAGGAGAAATGCCTTTTCATGGTCGAGGAAGGCATTTTCCTTGGCCACAAAATCTCAAATCATGGAATTGAAGTTGACAAGGAAAAAATTGAGGTGATTTCTAAACTTCCACCTCCAACTTCGATGAAGGTTGTGCAGAGTTTCTTAGGCTATGCAGGTTTTACCGGCGTTTCATCAAAGATTTCTCTAAGGTGGTGAACCCGTTGTGCAAGCTTCTTGAAAAGGATGCTAATTTCAAGTTCAATGATGATTTCATGAGGACTTTTGAATTTTTGAAGTTCAAGTTAACAACTACTCCCATCATCACCGCTCCATATTGGATTGTGCCTTTTGAACTCATATGTGATGCAAGTGACGTAGCAATTGGGGCTGTTATGGGGAAATGCATTAATGAGATTTTCCATCCGGTCTAATATGCTAGTAAGACCATGAATAGTTCTCAAGTCAACTATCCCGTTACAGAGAAAGAGCTCTTTACCGTTGTTTTTGTAATTGAGAAGTCTTGTCCGTACTTGATAGGTGCAAAAGTCACTGTCCTTACGAATCATGCGGCGCTTTGTTATTTTATGAGCAAGAACAACTCCAAATCTTGGTTGATAATATGAGTGCTTTTGTTGCAAGAGTTTGATATTGACATCCAAGATAGAAAAGGGAGTGAAAACCAAGTAGCAGACCACTTGTCTCGTTTGGAGGAGGAGGGGAGGCCGCATGATGGCCTTGAAATCAATGACTCCTTCCCTAATGAGCAACTCTTGGCTATTTAATTGAAAGAAATGCCATGATTCGCGGATCTAGCAAATTTTCTTGTGTGTAGAATCATTCCGGATGAATTCTCTTCAAACCAAAGGAAGAAGCTCAAATGGGATTGTTAAGATTATTATTGGGATGAACCATACTTTTCCTAGATTTGTACGGATGGGGTGATTAGAAGATGTGTATCGGAAGAAGAGCAAGGTGAAATTCTTGGGGCTTGCCATTCGTCGCCATATGGTGGTCATCATGGTGGCGCAAGAACAATGGCCAAAGTGCTTAGTTGCAACTTCTATTGGCCCACTCTTTACAAAGATGCAAGTGAGCTAGTGAAAAAATGTAATGAATGTCAACGGATCGGCGGAATCTCAAAGAAGAATGAAATTCCTCTCACAACCATTTTGGAGATTGACATTTTCGATGTGTGGGGTATTGTCTTCATGACCCTTTTGTGAGTTCTTGTAGAAACACCTACATCTCGTTCGCGGTTGATTATGTGTCCTAATGGGTTGAGGCCATTGCTTTACCCAACAATGAGGCGAGAAGTATGGTGGCATTCTTGAAGAAGAATATTTTCACAAGGTTAGGTACTCCACATGCTATTATAAGCAATGTGGGGTCACATTTTTGCAACAAGGCTTTTGATACTTTTCTTAGCAAGTATGGTGTTACTCACAAAGACACGACTTCTTATCACCCACAAGCTAGTGGGCAAGTGGAAGTCTCCAATCGGGAGATAGAGAGTATCTTGTCCAAAATAGTGAATGTTAATCGGATGGATTGGTCCGAGAAGCTTGATGATGCACTATAGGCTTATCGGACGGCTTACAAAACACGTATCAGAATGTCGCCTACCGGTTGGTGTTCGAAAAAGCTTGTCATCTTCCGGTGGAACTAGAGCACAATGCCATGTGGGCTCTAAAGAGGTTAAATCTTGATTGGGTTGTAACCACTAACTTGAAGGTTGCATATTTAAATGAATTCGATGAGTTCCATTTCTATGCTTATGCAAGTTCGTCCTTGTACAAAGAAAAGATGAAATATCTCCATGACAAATACATTTAGAACAAAGAGTTCAAGGTGAGCGATCTTGTATTGTTGTTTAACTCAAGGTTGATGATGTTTCCCGGGAAGCTAAAGTCTAAATGGAGTGGTCCTTTTGAAATTGTAGGTGTGACATCTTTTGGTGCATTAGACTTGAAGAACAAAAATAATGAAATTTTCCTAGTCCATGTTCACTGGGTGAAGCACTATTTGGGAAAGGTTGGAGATAGCCACGTCATGGCGGTTATTTGTTTCAATTGAGGGTATTTCGCCTCGTGCTACGACGTTAAATCAGGCGCTTCTTGGGAGGCAACCCATGTTTCTTTTTCTTTTTCTTTTTCTTTTTGTAGTTAGGTTTCATTTTGTTCTAACTTGATTTGAAGTGTGCTACAGGGCTGGGTGTGACTTACATGAATTGTGGACCAAAACTTTGGCTAAGTTCTCTAAGAATTGCGGACTGCACAATTATGGTTGCTGTAGAAAAAGTGGAATACAGCCCCACAATTATCTTGCGGACCGCACAAATAAAAGGTTGAAAATACCCACTCTCTGAAGTTTATCCTGGCAGAGAAAAGGGTGATGTGTGACCGCACATGAAAATCTGCGGCTGCATACCAAATTGTGTGGACCGCGGATGAGATGTTGAGATGGATTCACCAGGTAACAGAGTGCAGTACGCACTCGCTCTTCTTTCCCTTAGCCAACCAACTAGTATAAATAGAGAAATAGGGCCATTTGTACCCTTTTCACTCCCTGTCCAGAAAAATAGTACCCTCTTGAAATTTCTTGGTGATTTCATCAGTCCACACACAACATCTTTGATCTGTCACTCGTTAAACTCATTCATCTGGTATGCTTCAATATCTTATTAATCTTTTTCTTTTAATTTGTAGATTTTTAGTTCTTTTAGGGCATTTGTTATTAGAATTCAATTGTGTATCCATGTAAGGGTAAATCTGTTATGGGTTAACTAATACATGCTCTATGGGGACCGGGTTAACATATTTTCATTCTTCTATGATGTTGACATGCCAAATCGTGCATGAAATTGAAAAAACCTAGATAGAAAAAACTGAATTGTTTGTAATTTTTGAATTCTACGGCCGCACCTGAATTTGTGCAGTCTGCAGATTTTGATTTGAGGGCAACATAGTGCAATAAGGTATCTACGGCCGCAAGATAAAATGTGCGGACTGCGGATTTCTCATCGCGGCCACATAACAACCCTTTTACTGTCCGATGGTGGCCGCAGAACAACCCTTTTACTATCATCAAAGAGTCCCTACCTTGAGAACCCAATGTGCGGCCGTTACTTAAATTGTGCGGACCATATAAATCATGTTGCGGCCGCACATCAGCTAATTCTCTGTCATTAGAGAGTTGGCATTTTTTAAGTCTCAGAGGTGCGGCCGTAAGTGAAATTGTGCGAACCGCACTTCATCTGCGGCCGTAAGAAATATTATGCGGGCCGCAGTTCTTGTTCCCTGCAAGTATGCTTTGATTGAACAACCTCATTGTGTACTATGGTTATCCTTTATTTGTACATCTCCTGTGTATGTCTAAACATTGAATTGCAACTAACAATCGCCTTTATCTGATACAAACAATGGTTTGATCTAGAGGACGAGGTGACACTTCAAAAGGGAGAGGTGAACCTCCTCGGGGCCGAGGCAAGAGTGCCTTAGCCCTTGGCCAACCAAAGACAATAAGGAAGAAAGCAACAAATGGCAGAGGGAGAGGTGCAGATCTTTTCGAGATGGGCTCATATGTCCCATCTAGGGAAGTATCAGAGGGCAACTCAGCCTCTGTTCAGGAACATATGGTCGTACAGTCGAGGCTTCCAGGGAGATACCAATTCAGGGATGAGTTATCCTCATCTCATAGCACTTCCGAGGGATCGGAGAGTGCTAGTCAGGCTTCTGAGCCATCGGCTACACCAGTCCCTGAGGCATAGGATGCTCTAGTTCATGATATCCCCGATTATGGAAGAGAGGGAGATGCTACAGCTGCCGAACTTAAAAGATCGAAGAAGAAAGAGGTTTGGGAAGACCGCTTTATCAGCCTGGCTTCCTTCACCAGCTTCTGTGTGGTGTGGCCAGCGAGGTCACTAACTCTTGAGCGACAGTTTTTGTTGACAGATTTGGAGAGGTACAACCCAATAGTTTTTGAGACAGTTCAGGGCACACAAAGGGTGGATGTGGTTCACTCAGAGTGTGGTGGATTCCAAAGAGTACCTTGTCCGTGAATTCTACACCAATGTGGCTCATATCAAAAAGGGACAAAGGTGACCAAAGTACGTAACCTAAAAGTGAGGTTTGATCAGCATACGCTCAACGCGTACTTAGGATTTAAAGATGTTGAGCCGAAGAAGTATTTGGATAATTGTGCACTGGGGGACGAGGTCTGACTTTGGTTAGCAGAGATTCTGGCACCATCAAGGCCACCACCACCATGGATTGCTGCTGGCATTCCCATCCACCGTAGCATGTTGAGCTTTGTGGCAAAGGGGTGGCAGACATTTGTATGCAGCAGGTTGGATCCATGCCAAAATGGAACTCACCTTTCGATTCCTTAGGTAGTTCCGGTTGCTTCTATTATGATCGGATACCCAATCAATGTGGGCGCTGTGATGTCAGCCGACATCTCAGTGATCGCTCGGCAAGATAACTCGTCCTACCCGTATCCCAACACCATTATAGAATATCTCAGTGATACAAAGGCAGAGTCAAGGGATTATGATACAAAGGTGAAGTCGAAGAAGCCTTTTACTTGGTACTCATTGATGGATGCGAGCAACCCGAAGAAGAAAGTTCAACCTCCTACCACCACAGACCAGTCTGATGAGCCAACAATGATAGCTCTTGAAACAGTCGTTGTTCCATCCACTTTGGCTGAGCCTTCCTCCAGTGCCATAATTGTGCCTCCACCATCATCCACAGCCCTTACTGCAGTTCCTGCCACAACTCCCACCTCGGCTTTGAAGCTAGTGCCCGTGCCTACTCAACCACTATCTGACTGCGAGTCTCCCAGACATTGGCAAGTCTCAACAACTGATACAGACAGCCACTATAAAGCTGACTGATTTGTCCAGTACTGTTGCAGCGCAGTCTATCTCACAAGCATCACATGTTCCTTCTGACATCGAGGAGACATTGAAGAAAATATTGGAGAATCAAAAGACTATCATGGACACCTTCGTACAGCATGGATAAGTGATTGAAGAGGTGGGGTGTTGATAATTGGTAGAAAATATATAAAATGATATGCAAATTATCTCATATTTAGCTCCTGTTTTGTGAATTTGGGAATTTAATTGCATCGATTCATGTTAATGTAATGTGTTTTTATGTGTAGGAATGAATCGAAATCAATCGGGGGTGAAAACGGGGAAGAAACGAGCCAAAACGAGAAGAAACCGGACAAAGGAAGGCTGGGCGCCACAGGCAGCGCCTAGCGCCACCTGTGGCACTGGAGGCAGAACATCAGAAAAACTCACTGCCTGCAGTCCGCTGGAGCGCGCCTGGCGCCAGCCAGGGCGCCGACTGCGGGAAACTCTCCTATTCTGTCTAGAAGACCCCCAATTCGACCCCAAACCTTCCCAACTCCTATATAAACACCCCTAAACCCATCTAAGAGGGAGAGAACGTTATTTTGGAGGCTAAGGAAGCTTAGGAACATCAACAACACAAGCAATTCTCAGTTCATCAATTCTGTCTAGTATCTCTATTTAGTTTTTCAACACTTAATCTTTTGATTTTGTTGAACATGAGTGGCTAATCACCCCTTGTTCTTGGGTTGTGATTAGCCATGAATATTGTGTTTCTAACTTGACGATTTTGTTTTAATAGTTCATGTTAATATGATTGTTTCTTCAATTCTATGCCTAATTGCTTAATTATTTTGGCCATCAATTAAGTTCTATCAATTATCTATGCTATGTTTGGGAAAACCATGTTTAGATTAGAATAAGAATTGAAGAAAGCATGTTCTTAACCTTTTTAAAGGGGCGGATTCGTGGTTAGGATAGGAATATACTTAATCACCATGCTTAATTGAATATCGTGTTCTTATTGCATTCTTGCTAGATTAATTCCATAGGAATATAGGTGTTAATCTTGTTAGGAATAGGCGAATAGCACTTCGGAAGAAGGCTATGAGTACAATTATCGATCAATTAGCAATCTTACATGAATTATATGAACGATAAGTCAATTAGAACGCAATAGGATTGGAAGCATAATCACAACCCTAGAATCTTTGTTTTATTGATTACAAAACATATACTTGTTCGTTGCAATTCTTAGATATAAATTAGAAATACAATTTAGAATAATTCAACTATTAAACTCGATTCTTGCTTGTTTAAATAACTATATTAGTTGTTATAAAGTAGTTAATTTAAGTCCCTTGGGTACGATAATCCGGACTCATAATCCTGTATTACTTGTCGACCACGTATACTTGCGTGTGCGTTAGGAAGCAACAAAAGGAAGTAAAGAAAATGAGGAAATCCCAGGCCAGCAAAAAGTTAGTGGACAAGCTTCGGTGAGTGGTGACTAGGATTTCTACAGTCGGAGATCTCCCCTTTGATATACTACTTGGCCCACACCATTTGCCCCAAATCCTTCAGCACTATCTGCACCGGTGGCACTAGTTGGCCAGTCTAAAGAGACAGACCTTGCTGCCGACACTGCTGAGGCAGTGCGTCAGATGTTCGCCAACCCATCCACACCTAGAGTTAAGGATGATGAGATTCAGTTGGCTGATCCTGAGGGTGATGACATTGCTGGGGACACAGAAATGTCCAAGGAGCCGTAGGGAATTTTCTTAACTCTTCCCTCTTTTACTCTTATTTTGCTAAGCATTAGGGACAATGCTTACTTTTATTCGGGGCGGAGGGGGGAGTTTATTTGACACATTTGGTACTTTGGTACATTTGGCCTGTAATAATTTGATGATATTCTCTCTTTTCTTATTTGTATGTATATATCTTCTCTCTCTCTTACTATGTATATTCATTCTATCTTTAGTAGTTTTGCTCATTAGGTTTTTTCAATTTTTGCTTATTAGCTTCTTTTTATGTTTTAATAGCGTATTAGTTCTTGTTTTGTTTAGTGGCTTCTTTTTATGTTTTAGTAGATAATAAGCCTTTGGTTTTCTTAATGTCACAGTTCTTTCCAAAGGTAGTTGTTGTGTGAACCGGGTGACTCGTCCCAACGATGGATGGGGTGATAACCTTCTTAAGAGAATGAGTCCGTTTTTGTGTTTAGGTAATAATAATAGTAGTAATGAATAAAAAAACCTAATTAAGTTATGCTTGAAGAGTAAACCATGCTTCAATTGGCATCAACACACTTAACTACATGCTTATGGTTAGAGACAAGGTTTTTGAAAGAAATAGCTCTAGTAGTGACTTTGTGACTCTTATGTTGACATTGGCAATCATCGAGTGGTTTAGTTGGACCATAGTGATCTTTACACTTGAATGTGGTCGTTGTGGCCCCTCGACTCTGTCCTCTTTCACAATCTGGTTGTGTGAGGGGTGAGATGAATTGTTGCTAGTCCAAGTATACGTGTGAAGGGTCTAGAACTTGCCCTGAATGTGTGTCAAGGAGAAATCTTAAGTTTTTCTTGGTCTGAAAGTGATTGTAGGCTCTCCTTGGTCCGTTTGAGTTTTCTATTGCCAACCAATGTCATTTTCCCTAGTCAACCCCTTTCAGCCTCTAGCCTTTCTCATTTGATAACCATGTTACAAGCCTTTACCCGTTTTGTCGTGACCCTCTTTTGGAACCCAAGCTTTCCTTAACACTCTTGTGAAACAAATGGCTTAAAACGTAAGTTTGGGGGAGAGATGAGGAACTTGAATAAGGTATCAAGGCACAAAAAGAGAAAAGAAATGATCACTATGAAAAGAGAAGGCAAGAAAAGAAAAGAACAAAAAAAAGAAAAATGCAAAAAGTGAATTAGTGGAAGGGTTGAATGGATTCTAAAAAAAGAAGAGCTAATGATCCCAAACATAGAGAAATCAAAAAGGGAGAAAAAGAATGAAATGATCAAGAAAGATTGATGATAAGTCTCTCTAGTCCCAATGAAAAGAAAGTGCCTCTAAGAATTGACAAAGTGTGAGCCGAAAAATGAAAGATGGAGTGCTTAAGGAAAGGTGTAACCACTTACCCATACAGTATACTACCCTAACCCAAAATCCCTCATTACAACCCGAAAGAAAGCCTACTTGATTTCAAACCGAGTGAGCTTACATTAGTGGCGATCTACATGAGCGGCAAGCCTATGGTACTTGACACCGTACTTGTGACATTCTCTTGAGAGAGATGAGTGAACCTTTCATAAATCTTTGGATTGAGTGCTAAATTTCTTAAGTGAGCCTGGCAAATGGAAAGTAGAGGAGGAAGAATTTGGAGTCCACCATGGCCTACATGATAGAGCAAGAGTCCTTGATGAGTAAAGTCAAGTCTTGAAGCTCAAATGTCATAGTAGAACTATATGTGCATGAATGCTTAACTTGTCTCCTTGTTGATAATGCATGAGTATGTGGGTAATTGTTGGTCCCAATTGATGTGTGAATGGGTCACCTTTGACTCGCTTAAATGACCATTAACTTTTAGAGGTGGGAACTAATTTATTTGCTTGAGGACAAGCAAAGACTTAAGTTTGGGGGAGTTGATTAGTAGGGATTTTGATTGCTTATTAGCACCTTTTAGCTTTTGTTTTAATCCGAAAGTATTGAATTGTGTTCCCGAAACTAATGAAATTGTGCAAATTGCAGGAACGCTGAAAGTTTGGTCTCCCATGACGAAATCCGACTCAAAAAGGAGTGTTCCGAAACACAAGGCAATAAAGGGCATAGAAGCAAAGATGTGCATTCCGTAGAAGAAATTGCGGACCGCAAAATTCCATCTACGGCCGCAACCCAACCAGCAGAACCCAGTAGGCTTTTCAACAATGTGCGGACCACACATGAATTGTGCGGCCGTAGAACTGGAATTTCACTGACAAAAATTCAAAATTCAGAGAATATGCAAGAAGACCAAGTCTTAAAGCCTTTGTGAAGTGCGGACCGCACAAGAGATGTGCTGCCGCAGAAGTTGCCTTGCAGCCGCATAATCCTCCTTCCTGCCAACTGAAGAAATCTACGGATCGCACATGGAATTGTGCGGCCACAGAACCTCCTAAGAGGCATTTTTTTCCGTGATTTTTTGCCCTGTATAAATAAACGAGTTTCATAAAATTAGGTCAAGTTTGAAAGTTAAAAGTTGATGTGGTAGTTTTTTTTTTACTACTTTAAGAATTTTTACATTATTTTGGTATTTAAACATTAGATTTCATCATTTTTAAACTTTCATTAAGGGTTTAATTAGCTTTTCTTCTTTATTTTCTTTAAATCCCATTATGAGTAGCTAGATTTTTACTAGGATTGTGACCCAATCCTAGTGTGTAAACCTTATGGGTGATTAATTTTATGCTTGTTTATGATTGGGTGTTGATTATTTAGCTTAGTTCATGCTTCAATTTTAGAATTAATGGTTGCAAACATTGATTCAGGCTATTTGACTTAGTCTCTACTTGAGAAAGAGAGACCTAGTCTAGGATAACTTGGCTAACAAGGAATTGAGTTAATTGAGAGATTGATTAGCCTAATTAAAGGGTTCAAACTAGAGATAGGAAGAACCCGACTTGATCTCATATCAACTATTTTATTTGATACCCATTTGGGCTTGAGAAAGCCAAATTGAGCAAAATCACTCTTTGACCGAGAGGTATTGAGTGGGTAACGTATAGTTGAGAGCTACAATAAACCCCAATCAACAAAACAAGTATTAACGTCTTTATCCCGTAAGGAAAACACCTAGTTTATGGTCATAGCCCTAGGCCTTTAAACTATTTGGAAAAATATCAAAGACATTCATCTCTAGTTTATTTACCTTAGCTTGAAATCATTAGAGTTATAGTAGAAGTAGAATTCAAACTCTGTTGTGGAAGTGAAATTTAGGTAGTCCATTCACTTCCTTCAAACATATACTCATGACACCCTTTATAACTCCCAGTGGATTTGAACCCGATTCATAGTTGGATAATTATTATTACATACGACCGTATCATATCTCGTATTGAGGTGTGTTGTGGACGTCATCAAAGATGTTGAACCGAAAGGGTATCTAGAGAAGTGCGCACTGAAGGAGGAAGTCCAACCTTGGTTGGCGGAGATTCTAGTACCACCAGCGCAACCACTACCATGGACTAGCGCTGGGGTTCCTATTCAGCGGAGTACTTTGAGCTTTGAGGCAAAAGGGTGGCAGAGCTTTGTTTTTAGCAGGTTAGATCCATGCCAGAATGAGGCTCACTTTCCTATTCCTCGGGCAGTTCTTGTGCCTTCCATTATCACCAGGTACCTAATCAATGTGGTTGCTTTGATGTCGGCCAACATTTTAGTGATTGCACGCAGGACATCTCAGTCTACCCTTATCCCAAAACTATTAAAGAGTACCTTACTGATGCAAAGGTAGAGCCAAGAGATTTTGATACTAAGGTGAAGCCGAAGAAGCCATTCGACTAGTATTCACTGATGGATGCGAGCAAGCCAAAGAAGAAAGTCCAGCCTTCTACCACCACATGCCAGTCTGATGAGCCAACAGTGATCTTCCATCCACCTCTACTGAGCCTTCTACCAGTGATGCTGCTATGCCTCCACCATCATCTTCAGCTCCTACCACAGCTCCTAGAGTTACTCTAAAGCTAATGCTCGTTCTCATAGTTCCCCTATCTACTCTACAAGTCTCCCAGCTATTGGCGAGTCTCAACAATTAGATGCAGACAACTACTTCTAAGTTGTCTGACTTGTCTAGTACTGTTGCAGAGTAGTCCACTTCTCAGGAACCACAAGCTCTTTCTGAAATTGATGAGACACTGAAGATGATCATGGACACTTTGGTACAGTACGGGTCAGTTATTGAGGAGCTAGGAAAGGAAGTAAAGAAGATGAAGAAGTCCCAAGTAAGCAAGAAATCAGTGAACAAGTTCCGGCGGGAGGTGACTAGACTTGCTACAGCTGGAGATCTTCCTTTTGATATGCTGCTTGACTCGTCCCAACGATGAATGGCGTGCAACCTTCTTAAGGGAATGAGTCAGTTTTTCTGTGTTTAGGTAATAATACTAGTAGTAATGAATAATAATACCTAATCAAGTCATTCTCGAAGAGTTAATCATGCTTCATTTGGTACCAACACACTTAATTGCGTGCTTATGGTTAGAGACAAGGTTTTCGAAAGAAATAGCTCTAGTTAGTGTCTTTCTGACTCCTGAGTTGACTTTGGTGATCATCGAGTGGTTTATTGGACTATAGTGATCTTAAACTTGAATGTGGTCATTGTAGGCTCTCGGCTCTATCCTCTTTTACAATCTAGCTGCGTGAGGGGTGAGATGAATTGTTGCTAGTCCAAGTATCCGTGTGAATGGTCTAGAATTTTCCCCGAATATGTTTCAAGGCGAAATTATAAGTTTTGCTTGGTTTGAGAGGTGATTGTAGGCTTTCCTTGGCCCGTTTGAGCTTTCTATTGCCAACCAATGTCGTTATCCCTAGTCAACCCCTTTGAGCCGCTAGCCTTTCTCATTTGATAACCAATTTATAAGCCTTTACCCATTTTATCGTGACCCTCTCTTGGCACCCGGACTTTCCTGAACACTCTTGTGAAATAAATGGCTTAAAGCATAAGTTTGGGGGAGAGATTGAGAAATTTTAAAAAGGTATCACAGCACAAAAAGAGAAAATAAATAATCTCTATGAAAAAAGAAGGCAAGAAAAGAAAACAACAAAAAGAAAAATGCAAAAAAAAAAAGGTGAATAAGTGGAAGGTTTGATGGTTTTAAAAAGAGGTAATGATCCCTAACATGAGAAATCAAGAGAAGGGAGAAAAAGAATGAAATGAACAAGAAAGAGTGATGTTAAGTCTCTCCACTCCCCAATGAAAAGAAAATGCCTCTAAGAGTTGGTAATTATGAGCCGAGAAATGAAAATATGGAGTGCTTAAGGAAAGGTGTAACCACTTACCCATATGGTATCCTACCCTAATCCAAAAGCCTTCATTACAACCCAAAAGAAGTCCTACTTTATTTCGAACCGAGTAAGCTTACGTTAGTGGCAATCTACATGAGGGCAAGCCTATGGTACTTGAAGCCGCACTTGTGACATTCTCTTGTGAGATATGAGTGAACATTTCATGAATCTTAAGATTGAGTGCTAAATTCTTTAGTGAGCTTGGCAAAGGGAAAGTAAGGGAGGAAGTGTTTGAAGTCCATCATGACCTACATGATAGAACAAAAGTTCTTGATGAGTAAAGTCAATTCTTGCAGCTCAAATGTCACATTATAACTATATGTGCATGAATATTTGACTTGTCACCTTGTTGATAATGCATGAGTAGTGTGGGTAATTGTTGGTCCCAACTTATGTGTGAATGGCTCACCTTTGACTCACTGCAATGACCCTTAACTCTAAGAAGATGGGAACTAATTTAGTTGCTTGAGGACAAGCAAAGACTTACGTTTTGGGGGAGTTGATAAGTGTGAATTTTGACTACTTATTAGCACTTTTTTGCTTTTGTTTTAGTCCGAAAGTATGGATTTATGTTCCCGAAACTAACAAATTATGAAAATAGCAGGGTTGTTGAAAGTTTGAGCTCCCTTAATGAAATCCGACTCAAAAATGAGTGTTCCGACTCACAAGGCAAGAAGGGGCGCAGAACTTAAAAAGTGCGGTCCGCAGAAGGATTTCTGCGGCTACAGAAGAAAGTGCGGACCGCAGAATTCCATGTACGGCCGTAGAACAAGTGAAAGAGCCCAGTAGAGTTTTAGCTGATGTGCGGACCACACATAAGTTGTGCATCCGCAGAACAAGTTTTGCACTAACAAATGATTCAAAGATCAGAGAGTGCGCAATTGACCAAGACCTGAGCCTTTCCTGAAGTGCGGACCGCAAAAGAATTGTGCGGCTGCAGAAGATGCTTTGAAGCCGCAGACCAGAATTGTGCGGCTGCAGAATCCAAGATCCTGCCAGCTGAAGAAATCTGCGGACCGCCCATGGAATTGTGCGGCCGTAGAACCTCCAGAGGGGCATTTCTGTCAGCGAATTTTGGGCCAGTATAAATAGACGAGATTCACATTTTTAGGTCAAGTTTCGAAGTTTGAGCTGTTGTAGCCGTTATATTTTGCCATTTTAGGAAGTTTGTGACTATTTTAGGATTCAAACATCATATTTTATCATTTTAATCTTAGATTATGAGTTTAATTAGCATTTCTTCTTGTTCTCTTTATTTCCCACTATGAGTAGCTAGATTTTTACTAGGGTTGTAACCCAACCCTAGTGTGTAAACCTTATAGATTTAATGGTTATTTATGACTGGGTATTGATTATTTAGCTTAGTTTATACTTTAATTTTAGAATTAATGATTGCAAACATTGATTCATGCCTTTTTGACTTGGTCTCTACTTGAAAAATAGGAACCTAGTCTAGGACAACTTATCTAATAAGAAATTGGGCTAATTGAGGATTTGATTAGCCTAATTAACGGTTTCAAATTAGAGATAATGAGAACTTGACTTGAGCTGATATCAACTATTTAGTTTGATACCCATTTGGGCTTGAGAAAGCCAAATTGGGCAAAACCACTCTATGACCGAGAGGTATTGAGGGTAACATAGAGTTGAGAGCTATATAAACCCCAATAAACAAAACAAGTGTTAACGTATTTAACCCATTGGGCGATCACCTAGGTTACGGCCACATCCCTAGGCTTGTTAACTATTTGGAAAAACACCAAAAACAATCATTCACTTTTAGTTTCTTTTCTTAGCCTATAATTTCTAGAGTAAAATTAGAATTAGAAATCAAAAACTTTTGTTTGGAAGTGCAATTTAGTTGTTCCATTCGCTTTCGTCCAAGTGTATACTCCTAACAACCATAGTAACTGCCTGTGGAAATTGACCCCGGCTCTTGTTGGGTACTATTCTTCCAACGACTATTTCCACTCACTATTAAGTGCGAATTGGTCGTGGATCAAGATGCCCCTTTTATTGAGACCTGGCATTTATATGGTACTCCTTATCTATTTGAGAGTACATTTGATATTTCTGATCTGTTGAGATAGCATAAGGAAATTGAGAGATTTATATCGTTAAAAGAAATTATGGAGGATTATGTTAGTTACAGTTTTTATCTCACCACTTCTGTTATGCTTCATATCTATTATGAGTTATCATATTGATTTCATGGACTACTAGTAAGTGTCAAGGTCGATCCCTCGTTACTACTTCTCCGGAGGTAGGCTGGATACTTATTGGGTACGCGTTAATTTATGTACTCATGCTACACTTCTGCACTAAATGTGCAGGATCTAATAGGTTCATTTGATGGCCATCTGTACCGACCCGATCGGCCATATTGAGAATTAGCATCCCGTTTGGCGGCTTAAGGTCGCGAGCAGCTTCGTATTATGTGTTATGACTTACGTGTGTGGTCGAGTTCGATTTCTGGATGATTCGTTGTTAGTTTGGAAGAAGGATTCTTATTTTATAAGCTTAAGCATTAAGAGTTGACCGGAGTTTTGACTTCTCTGTAGACGACTCTGAAATGGCATTTTGATAATTTCAATAGCTCCGTATGGTGATTTTGGACTTAGTCGTGCATCCAGATTTGGATTTGGAGGTTCGTAGAGTAATTTGAAGGATTTCGGCAAAAGAAATAGAAAGTTGAAGCTTTGGAAGGTTGAGAGGTTTGAATGAGAGTTGGATTTTGTGATATCGGGGTCGAAATGCGATTCCGAGAGTTAGTATTAGCCTCGTCATGTCATATGGGACTTGCATGCAAAATTTGACGTCATTCCGGGTTGATTTGATATGTTTCGGCATGAGTTTTGGAAGTTGGAGGATTTGGAAATTCATGAGTTTGATTTGGGTGTGATTCATAGTTTTGACGTTGATTTGATGTGGTTTAAGGCCTCGTTCAGGTCCGTATTATATTTTAGGACTTGTTGGTATGTTTGTTTGAGGTCCTGGTGGCCTCGGGTGTGTTTCGAGTGAGTTTTGAACAAGTTTGGGAATTTCGGCACTTTGATGGTGTTCTGGAGCAGTTGAAGTGCGAAGGGCACATTTTTGGAGTGCTAATGTGCGGCCAAAAACTCCCCAAGAGCGGAGGCAGTGGAAAATGTGTGGACCGCAGAAATCCTCTTGCGGTCGCAGAAAGGGGATTCTGTAGGTTTGATAATCTGACTTCGGAAGCTTATATCATTTAATCTATAAGAGATTTGGAAATGATTCAAAAATTAAAAATTTTGCCTTTGAGTCTAGTTTTCAGAAAGGTAAACCATTTATCATTTGGACATTTGTACAAAGAGTTATGGTCAATTTACTAAAGCCTGGTAGTGCAGATGTTGCTGAAGTGCGGCCGCACAATCCAGGAACCTGGAATGTGCAGACCGCACAAAAAATGTGCGGTCAGCACTTTGGAGTTTTGATGTGATACCATATAAACGAGGGTTTCATCTCATTTTTCATTTTTGGACCTAGAGAGCTTGGATTGTGGCGATTTTTCGTAGGTTTTTCAAGAAAATCATCGGGGTAAGTGATTCTAACTCGGTTTTGGCTATATTACACGAATTCATTGTTATTTTCATCATATAATTAGTTATTTGAGTTGGAAATTTGGAAAAAAATTATGAAAACTTCTTAGACTAAATTTTGGGGATTTAAAAGGCGATTTGAGGTCGAATTTGAGTAATTCTTGTATACTTAGACTCGTTTTCGAATGGATGTTCGAATTTTATAATTTTGGTCGGTTTCCGAGGTGCGGCCCTGGAAATTGACTTTTGGGTTGACTTTTAGTTTTAATTAAAAATTGAAGCTTTACTATCCGGAATAGTTTCCTATGAGTTTATTTATTATTTGAAGTTATTTTGGCTAGATTTGAGCCGTCCGGAGGTTGTTTCACTCGAGAAGGTCATTTTAGAGTATCGGTCTAGCTTCTTTGAGGTAAGTATCTTGCCTAACTTTCTGTGGGGGAAACTACCCCTTAGATATTGAGTCTGTGGTGCTAATTGTGTCATGTGAAGTCCGTGTACGCGAGGTGACGAGTACGTGCTTAGGCTTATTTGTGGAAAGTTGACCTTTAGGGCTCTTAGGTTCTTATGTTCATTAGATATGAAGTTGTTTTGTTATGTTAAGTTCTCCATTTACTAGTTTTACCTCTACGTGTCTTAACTGGAATTAATTGCCTCATGCTCCACCCTTATTGCCTATTTGACTCTTGTGTGCCTTAATTGAGGTCGTTCCCTCTTTGATTGCCATGCTATTCTTTCCTAATTATTTATCCTTAGTTGAAATTATTATTATCTCTTCTGCAATTGTCTATCCTTTTTTGAGGTTATGATTATTTTTTCTGTTGCTTATCCTTAATTGAATTTGTTGCATCTCTTTGTAATTGCTCAACCCTAAATGAAGTTTAGTTATCCTTTATCGTGGGCTATGTCGGGGATTGATTTGTGATGACTTGTGATGGCGTGAGGGCATTGTTGTTGTTGATATTTGAGTAGTGGCGTGCCTAACCTGTGTGATTTTTACTTGGTGCAAACTGTGGGGATCGTTCCTTGTGTGCCGTTCAATTTTCTCTACTCTTATTCGTTGACCCAAACTGTGATAGAACACTTGCACAAGCATACACATACTTTATCACCCTATCAATTTAAGAAGATGAACACTAATGCTACCGATCATTTGTACGTACTCCGTTTACTTGTCTTATACGTGAGATTGATTATATTGGCACGTGAGTCGTCCGTACAGTTATCAGTTGTGAGGAGGGCACGAGATGCCAAGTGATTAGGGTTCGTGAATTGGGACTCGTGAATTGTGTGAGTTTTGAGGTTTGCTACTTGTCTTTTGTTTGTTTGTTTGTCACCGGATTTGTGTCCAGCTTACTCTACTGTATTATTACTTCTGGTGTCCCGCTGCAAATTATTGCTTCTACTTCCTACCGCAAGCACCGTATTATTATTGTCATTATGCATAAATCTGTAGAGATATCATACTCTGTTAGTTCTATACCTATATTTGTTCAGGTTATCTAGTCCAGCAGGTGTCTTGACTGTCCCTCATAACTACTCCACTGAGATTAGTCTTGATACTTACTCGGTTACCGTTGTGGTGTACTCATACTACACTTCTGCAGATTTTTGTGTAGATCCAGGTAATTCGGAGCCAGTCGATCGCTAGCTAGCTGTACGGATCTTGCTACGGAGACTCAAGTAAACCTGCTAATGCGTTCACAGGCCTCGGAGTCACCTTCTGTATTGTACTTGCACTGTTTATCTCTATTTAGAAACATTTGTATTTAGATATTTTTATAGTAAACTCAGTACAGCTAATGACTTGTACCACCGGTTTTGGGAGTTGTAAGTTGTGTAACAAGGCTCTATTTCATCATTATTAATTGTTAATCAAATTCTTCTATTAATTTAGTAAGTGTAGGCTTACCTAATCTTAGAGACTAAGTGCCATCACGACATCATACGGAGGAAAATTGGGGTCGTGACAAGTTGGTATCAGAGCTCTAGGTTCATAGGTGCTACGAGTCATAAGCGAGTTCAGTAGAGCCTTGCAAATCGGTACGGTGATGTCTATACTTATCTTCGAGAGGATACAAAACTATTAAGACAGTTTCCTTCTTCATTTCCTATCATGCGAGTTTATTGATCCAGAAGTTTTATTTTTTATCATTCTATTCTTTCACAGATGACGAGGACACGAGCTGCAGTTACTGATGACGCCGCCCCCGGAGCAGGTATCACTAGAGGCAGAGGTAGAGGCAGAGGCCGAAGAGAAGCTTGTGTCGCAGCTAGGACACCTACTAGAGTAGCAGTTGAGGAGCCGCTAGTAGCACCGGCTTGGGGACAGGTACCGGAGGCGCCTGCTGTTACCCTATACTCCAGGAGACCTTAGCACAGTTCCTGAGCATGTAAGGTAAACTGGCTCAGGCGGGGTTGTTTCTGGTTGCACCAGCTACTTCGCAGATTGGGGGAGGGACTCAAACTCTCACCGCTCGTACTCCAGAGCAGTGAGTCCACATTGGTCAGGTTCCAGGTGTCATGACGACTCAGCTTGTAGTCCCAGTTCAGCCCATGGTTAAGGCTGCAGCATCTGAGGAAGAACCGCTTAAACTTGCAAGGTTCAAGAAATATGACCCTCCTGCTTTCAGTGGTTTGGCTTCTGAGGGTGCAGAGAGTTTTCTAGAGGAGTGCCACCGCATCCTGCGTACTATGGGTATTGTGGAGACGAGTAGGGTTGCTTTTACTACGTTCTAGATTAAGGCAGCGGCATATCAGTAGTGGCGAGCGGATGAATTGGGTAGTCCTCCCAATAGAGCTTCACTTTCATGGGTTTAGTTTTCAAAGATATTCCTGAGGAAGTTTGTTCCTCAGACCCTTCTGGATGCATAGCACACGGAGTTTGAGAAGCTGCAATAGAGCACTATATCCGTATCAGAGTATACCGTCAAATTCAGTGATTTGTCCAGACATGCACCTGCTTTGGTTGCTATAGTTAGAGAGCGATTCCGTAGATTCACTGAGAGGCTCCGACATGATATTCCGATTCAGCATGACTGGGAGTTGGAGTCAGATGTTCCATTTCAATAGGTGGTAGAGATCGTTCGTCGATTAGAGGGCATGTAGGACCAGGAGAGAGAGGACAGGCAGGGACAAAAGAGAGTGGACAGGCGGGGTCAGGAGAGAGAGGACAGGAAGGCTAAGAGGTCTGGCAGACCAGAGAGATCTACTGGTCTTTATTTTGGAGGCAGGGTACGGCATGGTAGAGGTTTTGTGGGTCAACTAGTTCAGTTTGCACTTCAGGCTTCACACAGTGTTTCACGTACCTATGGATCTCAGAGTACCCGTACTGCACAGTTTCCACAACCACGTCAGCAGAGAGGTTGCTTTGAGTGTGGAGATACCAGCCACATGGTGAGGTTTTTCCCAGACTCCGGATAGATGTATCACAGCGGGTATTCAGCCTGTGAGTTTGGTTCCAGCTGCTGATATCCCTGCACCACCAGCTTAGGGTACAAGTCAGGCAAGTAAAGGACACCTAAAAGGGGAGGCCCGGCCCGTTGATGTGTTTTCTATAGTAAAGCTGAGGCCGCTACACTAAGATGATGTAGTACAGGTATGGGTTTGTTTTGTTTCGGTTCTGCTTATCAGGGTGAGTCCTCCTATGTTGCTTCACATGTGGATGAGTTTCATGATCTTGCACTCTGCTTATGTATTTACCCATGTTGGGAGATTTTATAGTGGTAGCCCGTGTCTATCGTTTTGTTTTGTTCATTATTGAGAGCTACGAGACTAGAAATGAATTTCTGTTACCCATTACGGTAGATTTTGATGTGATTTCTGAGTGATTGGTTACTATCTATGATTTCGATGCTCTACCAGTATAGGAGTTCGGTATGTGTTATGATCTTGTTGGTGGAAATTGAATTAGTGGAAGGTTTCGGTTGGTATGATTGTATTCCGCTTGTGATTCAGAGTTGAGGGTGAGACCTCGCAATCTCATGTGATTTGATGTGCTTGAACCGGGCTGAGTGCCGCAGTGGAAGTTATAGCATGATGAGATCCTTGTGATTTGTTCATATATTTTGATTCTTCCTTGTTAAATTGACTCGTCATATGGTAGTGATAGGGATTTGTGCCTGTCGGGCTTATTTGATAGTTCTCTTAAGTGTTTTTTCTTACATATTCAGTCATATTCGTGCCGTGCTTACTGAGTTGTAGCTTGCAAGGTATGTGCCCTGGTGGCATTAGGTGTGACTTGTTGATTCGGGTGAATAGTTATAAGGACTTCATGTTTCTTGCATCATTGTCAGTGTTGTGAAGGTTTGAAATAGGCTCTAACGGATATGAGGCTAATTGCTCGTACTGGATTTGAGTCTGGGCAGCTACTGTGGCGAGAGTTGTTGTCTAAGGCACATGTGTAATGTGTTACGTCGTGTGGTTGTACCTTGTGAGTGTAGGCATAATTTGTTGCCACTGGTTGAGGTTGGTACCATGTGTTGATGAGGGAATCGGGTCTTTTGGGAATGATTGGATGGTGAGAAATTTGGTTCTAAGGTTATCAGTGTGGGTGGAAGGAATAATTATCAGTAGGCATGGTGTAATCGGGCCATGTGGAGTGGGGTGACATGGGATCACTCGCGGGTGTATGTATGGTAAGTTCACTCGGTGATTTGATGACCTCGGAATGGTTCTTGGCACGTTCAAAGACGAACGTTTGTTTAAGAAGGGAAGAATGTAATGACCTGACCGGTCGTTTTGAGAATTAGCGTCCCGTTTGGAGACTTACGGTTTCGAGAAGCTTTGTATTATGTGTTATGACTTGCGTGTGTGGTCGAGTTCGGTTTCCGGATGATTCGCTGTTAATTTGGAAGAAGGATTCTTGTTTTAGAAGCTTAAGTGGTAAGAGTTGACCAGAGTTTTAATTTTTGTGTAGACGACTCTGAAATGGCATTTTGATGATTTCAATAGCTCCGTATGGTGATATTGGACTTAGTCGTGCGTCCGGATTTGGATTTGGAGGTCCATAGAGTAATTTGAAGGATTTGGGCAAAAAAAATGGAAAGTTGAAGTTTTGGAAGGTTGAAAGGTTTGACCGAGAGTTGAATTTGGTGATATCGGGGTCCGAATGCGATTTCGAGAGTAGGATTAGCTCTGTCATGTCATTCGGAACTTGCGTGCAAAATTTAACGTCATTCCGAGTTGATTTGATATGTTTCGGCACGAGTTTTGGAAGTTGAACGATTTCGAAATTCATGAGTTTGATTTATGGTGCGATTCATAGTTTCGACGTTGTTCAATTTGGTTTGAGGCCTCGAGCAGGTCTGCGTTATGTTTTAGGACTTGTTGGTATGTTTGGTTGAGGTCCTGGGGGCCTCGAGTGTGTTTCGAGTGAGTTTTGAACAAGTTTGGGCATTTCGGTACTTTGATTGTGTTCTGGAGCAGTTGAAGTGCGGAGGACACATTTTTGGAGTGCTGATGTGCGGCCGCAAACTCCCGAAGTGTGGAGGCAGTGGAAAATGTGCGGACCGCAGAAATCCTCTTGCGGCCGCAGAAAGGGAAATCTGCAGGTTAGATGGTCTGACTTCAGAAGCTTATATCTTTTAATCTATAAAGAATTTGGAGACGATTCAAAAATAAAAGTTGTACCCCTTTAAGTGTAGTTTTCAGAAAGGTATACCATTCATCATTTGGGCATTTGTGCAAAATGTTATAGTCAATTTACTAAACCCTGGTAGTGCAGATGCTGCTGAACTACGGCCGCACAATTTAGATTGGGACCGCGAAACCTAGAATGTGCAGACCGCACAAAAAATGTGCAGTCAGCACTTTTGAATTATGATTTGGTACCATATAAACGAGGGTTTCATATGATTTTTCATTTTTGGACCTAGAAAGCTTGGTTTGTAGTGATTTTTCGTGGGTTTTTCAAGAAAATCATCTGTGTAAGTGATTCTAACTCAATTTTGGCTATAATACACGAATTCATTGTTATTTTCATCATTTAGTTAGTGATGTGAGTTGGAAATTTGGGGAAAAATTTTGAAAAATTCTTAGACTAAATTTTGGGGATTTGAAAGGCGATTTGAGGTCGGATTTGAGTAATTCTTGTACGGTTGGACTCGCTATCGAATGGGTGTTCGAATTTTATAATTTTGGTCGGGTTCCGAGGTGCTGGACCGGGGGTTGACTTTTTAGTCTTATTTAAAAATCAAAGTTTTACTATCCGGAATAGTTTATTTATGATTTGAAGTTATTTTGGCTAGATTTGAACCGTCCGGAGATTGTTTCATTCAAGAAGGTCATTTTAGAGTATCGGTCTAGCTTCTTTGAGATAAGTATCTTGCCTAACTTTGTGTGCGGAAAACTACCCCTTAGGTATTGAGTCTCTGGTACTAATTGTATCATGTGAAGTCCGTGTACGCGAGGTGACGAGTACGTGCTTGGGCTTATTTGTGAAAAGTTGGCCTTGTGAATATAAATAATAATAAGTAAATATATGTTGCAGTGCACGACCCGATCCCACCATATAATCATTGTCATAAAACACGAGTCTCAACTTATTAACATATTCTCACGTGCTAATAATAAAATTATCATCTACTCACGACACCTCGTGCCCACATCCCATATCACATCTGCACAGACAGTTCACGTGCCAATAATGTAATCATTATATACCCATGGCACCTCGTGCCCACATCTCATATCACATCTGCACTGACAGTTCACGTGCCAATAACATAGTCCTCCCGGCATAGTCAGGGCTCACAATTTCAACATGGATCAGATAATTATCAAGTTAAGTACTCGTGAACTAGTATAAGCAGTATTCTACGATGTATGCATGTGCAAGTGTATTATTGCAGCCCAAATCAGCAAGAAATGTCAAGAATATCAATTAGTTCACCGAATCCACAAGACGAGTTACACAAAGTGTAAAATAAACACAAAAGAATCACAACATCACACAAAATTACTAACACAATAACCCCACATCATCACACATCATCCCTGACATTGCCACCTTTATCTCTCCTTTAGCCACCCGTATCACTCCACCCAGACAATATCATTAGCCGCCCTTATCACTCCTTCAACCACCTTTATTAACTCCGCATAACAATAACAACCCAAATCACACAACAATTCACACGTGCTATTATCACCACAATACAACATAATCAACTTGTATTACAAATGCTCGTAGGCCGCAACCTTTCCAAAGGTGCAATGATATCAAATAATTTCACAACAAATAGCCCACTACTCCACGCAACGTATATAAAAATCTCAATAACAACATCTCTTTTAAACACAACTTCAAGTAAAATAAATCAATGCATCTTGATTGCTTCAATTCCAATTAATTAATTAAGGAAAACTTAATAAATGAAAATATCTCCCAAAATGTGGCAACTCAACAAATCCCAAAATTCACGTAAAGGTCACGTAGTAACAAGTCCAAGTAAGCATATAAAACAGCCCCACAAGTAAGAAATGTGACATATAACAGCAAGTTCCAATAAGGCATGTAATAATGAACATGTGCCGACTATTTTCAAATTAAATAAATAAAAGATGTCTGAGAATTTTAACCGATAGAAATTTCACATATAAGCCCGAGTACATACCCGTCGCCTCACGTACATGGCTTTCACATTACACAAATTTCATATAAGACTCAATGCCTATGGGGTAATTCCCCCACACAAGGTTAGGCAAGATACTTACTTTTACGAACTTAGGCCGATACTCTAAATTGGCATCGCGTGAAACGGCCTCTGGACGGCTCAAATCTCGCCAAAATAATTTCATAAAATAATTAAAATCCATAGGAAATAATTCCGGATAATAAAATCTCAAATTTTAATTTTACACTAAAAGTCAACCCGAGGCCTGCATCTCACAACGCGATAAATTTTTTACGAAATCCAAACATCCATACCGATACGAGTTCAACCGTACCAAAATTACTCAAATTCGACCACAACTCGGCCCTCAAATCCTCAATTAAAGTCTATGAAAATTTCTACCATTTCCAACCCAATTCACTGATTTTATGATAAAAACAACAATAAATTCGTGTAATTTAACCAAAATTGAGTTAGGAATTGGTACCCCAATGTTTTTCTTGAAAAACTCTCGAAAAACCGCCTTGCCCGAACTTTCTTGGTCCAAAAATAGAAGAATGAGACGAAGTATCATTTTTGGCCTTTATTCTTCTGCCCAGGGGTTCCTTCTTCGTGTTCGCGACCTTCCCCTCGCGTTCGCGATTAACAAATTCCTCAATAGCCATTTCCAAACTCTTCCCAAATAGCCTCTAGTGTAATGGTTATAACTCTTTGTACAAAACTTCAAATGACAAATGGTTTGACTTTCTCAAAACTAGACACAAAGGGTTACAACTTTCATTTTTGGATCATCACCAAATTCCTTATAGATTTCATGATATAAGCTTCAAAAGTCAAAAAAACGGACATTAGGAATTCCTTCTTCGCAAACGCGAAGAACAAAATCCCAGCAACCAAACCCTTCTTCGCGAATGCGAAGAACAGAACCAGACATCAGAAAACCAGCATCCAAAGTAGCCCAAAATGATCCGATAACACTCGAAACACACCTGAGTCCCCCCGAGACCCCAACCAATTAAACCAACAGGTTTTAAAACATGATACGAACTTAGTCGAGGCCTCAATTTACATCAAACTATGCTAAAACCCCAAATCGCACCCCAATTCAAGCCTCATGAAAGTTAAGAAATTTCGACTTCTACATTCGGTGTCGAAACATATCAAACCAAGTCTGGTTGACCTCAAATTTTGCACACAAGTCATAAATGACATAATGGACCTGTTCCAATTTTTGGAATCGAAATCCGAACCCGATATCAACAAAGTCAACCCTCGGTCAAACCTCTCAACCTTCCAAAACTTCAACTTTTCAATTTTCACCAAAATGCACCGAGTTATCCTACGGGCTTCCAAATCCAAATACGGACGTAAGCCTAAGTAAAAAATCACCATACGAAGCTATTAGAATCATCAAAACTCCATTCCGAAGTCGTTCACAAAAGTCAAACTCCGGTCAACTCTTCTCACTTAAGCTTCTAAAATAAGAATTGTTCTTTCAAATTGATCTCAAATCATCTGAAAATCAAACTCGACACCACACATAAGTCATAATACAAAATATGAAGTTGCTCAAGAGCTTCAACCGCTGAACGGGATGCTAATTCTCAAAACGACCCGTGGAGTCGTTATAGATACCTAGTTTTTGGGACGAGCTAGGCTTCATATAGGTCAAAAGGATGCCTCCAAATTTACAAAAATAGGCCTGACTAGAATTTTTAGAGACAGCCGCGCGTGCCGTGCACCTGGGAGTATGATCGCGCTCATGGTCGCGCACCTCTAGCAGACTTTTGTGGCACTTGTGCGCTCAGGTACGCATTTGAGGTTGCTCGTGTGCGGAAGTGCACGAGAATTTCTTATTGCTCAACTTGTTTTCCTCCCACTTAGTACATTATTCGTCCATTGATCCCCTCTACACCACCTGCACTGAAAGGCAACATATTAGACCAAATCTCTATCGAATCAACCAAATCAAAGACACAAAGCGGGCATAAATGTTGAGTAACTTTAAGCTCATCAAACACCCCCACACTTGTCTTTTGCTCATCCGGAGAAAATCTAAAACTAAATTGCTCCTAACACTACAACCACCTTAGATAAGTGGCTGGCCAAAATCAACTCCTAACGTCGTATTCTGCGAGATCAAATACTTGGTACACCCCTCCAGGTGCGCGGTCGAGCACCTATACACACACAAATTGCCTTTTTAAAGCCTAAATTCTGCCACCACAATATATACTTTCCTGTAAGAACAAAATCATAATATACACTAAACTTTACCTAGTCTACAATAAATAAAAAGTCAAGCTAGTAGAAGAGTTAGAGGTAGTTCTAAGTTATAGTCGTCATCTTGACTCAACCGGGCATCCTCAACTGATTATGATGCTTGAGGATTGCTGAGAAAATCCTTCAGTAAGATATGGTTTTAACCTGTGCCCATTCACCTAGAAATTCTATGTTCCTTCCATGTTTTGGACCTCAATCACTCCATATGGTGATACATGTTTCACCACACAGTCCCGTCCATCTAGACTTACATTTTCTGGGGAGCAATCTGAGTCTACTATTGTATAGCAATACCTTTTCCCCTTTATGAAATTCTTTCAGTTTAATCAGACGGTCATTCTATTTCTTCGTCTTTTCCTTGAAAATTTGCGCATTCTCATATGCGTCCAATCTAAATTCCTCTAGCACATTCAATTGTGACACTCTGTGCTCACCTGCAAGACTAAGATCAAAATTAAAAAATTTAATTGCCCAATAAGCCTTATGTTCTATCTCCACTGGTAAGTGACATGACTTTCCATATACCAACTTGGGGAGAAGTCCCTATGGTTGTTTTGAATATTGTTTTATAGCCCCATAGGGCTTCATCTAACTTTACTGACCAACCTTTTCTGGAAGCACTAACCATTATTTCTAGAATTCTTTTGAGTTCATGGTTAGCTACTTCTACATGTCCACTAGTTTGAGCATGATATGGGATTATGTTTTATGAATTACCCCATAGTTAGACAACAGTGTGGCAAACTGTTTATTGACAAAATGCGACCTATTGTCATTGATGATGACTCGGGGAGTTCCAAAATGGGTAAAAATATACTTCCGAAGAAATTCACATACTAACCGAGAAACGTTTGTCCTAGCGGGGATTGCCTCGACCCACTTGGAGACATAATCAATGGCCACTAAGATATACTCATAGGAATGGGACGATGGAGAAGGGACCCATGAAGTCGATGCCCCAGACATCAAAGACTTCACATACCAAAATGGAATTCAGGGGCATCTCATCCCTTTTACTAATGTTACCTTTCCGTTGACACTTATCACATGCAGCCACGTAGGATCTTACTTCCTTGTACAGGGACGGCCAGTAAAATTTGGCTTCCATGACCTTTGCTGTTGTCCGATTTCCTTCATAGTGTCCTCTAGCTGCTCCATCATGAAAATGGGACAATATACTTCCCATTTCCCCTTTGGTATGCATCTCTGAATCATACCATCTGCACATAATTTAAATAAAAAGGGGTCACTCTAGAAGTAGATTTTTACCTCCCTTTGCAGCTTTCTCTACTGGTCAGAGGTTAGGTCATGTGGTAGCCATCCACTAGCCAAATATTTGGCTATGTCCGCATACCGTGGTGATCTATCAGCGACCGCTGCAATAGAAAACATTTGCTCATCCAGGAACTCTTCCCTAATGTCCATCGCTTCAGCAGGTGGTTTCTCCAACTGCGACAAGTGGTCAGCCACTTGGTTTTCTGTGCCCTTCCTGTCTTTGACTTCAAGATCAAACTCTTGCAGAAAAAATACCCACCACATCAGACACGATTTTGACTCTTTCTTGCTCAGAAGATATTTCAGTGCCGAGTGATCAATATGTACTATCTCCTTGCTTCCCACTAGATAGGATATGAACTTGTCGAAAGCGAAGACCACTGCAAAGAACTCCTTCTCCGTGGTAGCATAGTTCACCTGAGCATTATTCAAACTCCGGCTTGCATAGTAAATAGGTCTGAATCTTTTATCTCTTCTCTGTCCCAATACTGCTCCCACTGCTACATCACTGCATTGCACATGATCTCAAAGGGTTCGCTCCAGTCGGGAGTCACCATTATAGGGGCACTCACTAGCTTTTCCTTGATCAGCTCAAATGCTCTGAGGCACTCTGCATCAAACACAAATGTCACATCCTTGGCAAGTAATGATGTTAAGGGCTTGGTGATGCTGGAGAAATTCTTGATGAACCTTCTATAAAACCCTGCATGCCCCAGAAAGTTTCTGATGCTCTTCACTGAAGTTGGTGGTGGGAGATTAGTGATCACATCTACCTTAGCTCTGTCGACCTTGATACCTTCCGCTGTGATTTTGTGTCCCAAGACTATCCCCTCCTTAACCATGAAGTGACACTTTTCTCAGTTGAGTAATAGGTGTTTGTCTTGACATCATTTCAGTACAAGTTCTAGATTCCTCAAACAATCCTTAAAGTCATCCCCAAAGAGAAAATCATCTGTGAACACCTCCAGACACTTCACATCCAAATCTGAAAAGATTGTCATTATGCACCTCTGAACAGTAGTTGGTGCATTAAAAAGTCCAAAAGGCATTCTTCGGTATGCAAGGATTCCTAAAAGCAGGTAATGTGGTGTTCTCAACATCTTCAGGAGCAATGGGTATTTGATTGTACCCTGAATAACCATATAAAGAGCAGTAACATCCGCGCCCTGCCAGCTTCTCAAGTTTCATTTTCTCAAATTCTGATCCAGAAAGCAAGCAACTGAGGTTGAGTCATAATATTTTCTTCAAAGGGCGTCAAGATCCAATCTAAGGTCAACGCAAGAGAGCAGGCCAAGAATCAAGATTTGACTCCAGAAGACACATAGATAGGAATTTTGTAACTCTTATCTTGCAGACATATGTAGTTATCTTCTCTTTTTCTTTTGATGTAAGTAGCAAGTGACAGTAACAGCACAACAGCAGCAGCAGTCTTAACTCCACTGTCCGGTAGTACCAACTACCAAAATTTATTCAGAACTACACTGATCTGATTCTTTTATAGCCAAAGATATGTAGGCAACCTCGGAGGCAAGGTTCACCTTTTTCAAAATTCTCTCATTAGAGTCATAGTCGAGCAAGAGTTAGTCATAGCATTCACTATCTTTGCACGAAAACGTTTCGTGTTCTCGAGCAAAGAGGGGCAGCGGTGAATACATAATTTTTGCACGCTTTTTCCCAAAAAAAAAATAATAAAAGAATAACTTTTGGATGATTTTAGATATTCTAGTTGTTTTTTTTTAACTTATCTGTGCATTTTATGTGAGTTTAATTACAAAGTACCAAAATATTTTTTTACTTTTTATTTGTATATTTTAGTTTGCATCTGTAAAGGATTTTCTTTTTACTTGTATATTTCCTTTAAGACTAAATAATAATATAGTATAATTAGGGGTTAAGGGATTAGGCTAGTGTATTTTAAGTGAAATTGAGCCAAAATTGGCCCAAACTCAGAAGCCAAAGAGCCCACAAACCCGGTCCAAATAGGGCTGCCAGAGGAGGGTCCAAACGATATAGTTTCATAATAAAACTTCGTCGTTTCAATAAATGAAGCAAGATCAAATATTACTCAACTATTCCATCTTGATACAATGGCTCTCATTCACTCTGTGCCTAGGTATTTAAATCCTCAGAAATCTAAAAATTGCCTCCAGTTTTCACCCATAATTCTTTTCTCCTTCCTCTCTCTTCACTCTCTCTTTCTCCCTAGCCGCCGCCGCCAGAAATCGCCCACCGGCGGCGGACCACCTTCAAACACCCCAAATTCACACCGTGTAATCTCCACAACCTCCTCTTTCCATATCTCTAAATCAAATCCTTGAAAACACCCTCAAAATCCACAAAGTTTAGATCTAGGAAATACTAGCCGCCTCTTTTTTGCCCAAATTCTTGAAGCTCCGGCCACTACCACCTCGAAATACCTACATCAACGGATAGAGCTCCTCAGGAACTACCCGATGATATCAGTTCCACCTCAAAACTCCGGTGATAAATTTTTTGGCCACCCCCACTATCGCCGCACCACCACTGCTCTGGTATTCGAAGTTGGGTAAAATCAATTCCCTTTCTCCTCGTCCTTGATTTTTTTTTTTTTTTTTGCGATTGGTGTTTAGTGTTTTTGTTTTAATTAAAATTCTGCTAGTGTTCAATCTAGTTTAATATTCAATCTAGTTTTTGATTTCATTGTCGTTTAACTTAATCGACTTCGCTAGTTGTTTCATTATTAACATGTGTTCTGCCTGCTTTGATTTTAGTTATTAAGTTTTGATTTCTCTTGTTGATTAATAGTCCAAATTCTTAAGTCTAATTAGGTCATATTCTTATTTTTTAATTATTTTTTGAGCAAGTAGATTGGTACTGATTGAGTTAATGCTGAATACTTGAGTACATAGCATATGTTTGATTTTTTTTTTTTTTTATTGTTCAAAGACTTTGGAGTAAAAAACTCAAAGGTCATTTGTTTGGTGAAAAATACTACTTTAGGACAACTTTTGAACCAAAGTCTGTCTTTTGAATAGTTAGAGCAAATTTTGGTGAAAATACTCTCTTTTGGACAAAATTGAACCAAAAAGTCTTGTCTTTTGAGTATTTGGAGCAGATTTTGTTGAAAAAATCTGACAAAAGAGGACAGATTTTTCAATGATAAAGGCTGGATTTCTTATCCTATAAAAGACACACACTCTAACACACTTGGAGAAGAGTTCTGACAACCTCAAAAACACAACTTTGAGAGTAAAAATCAGTAGCTAAAGCATCCTTCAGTAAACTGAAATTGTGAGCTTTCTGAGTGTTTCTTATAGAGTGCAAACCTTTCGAGAAAAATAGAAAGACCACTTAGGCAATTTGTGAAGTTGTTTAGCTACTAGTTTCAAGCATCCTTGTTGGTTTTCTGGGTTGTTTCTGCTGCTGTTTCTGTTCATTTCACTGCTATATTTTTTTTATAATTATGGTGACCCAGGTAACTCTTTAAACTTGTATTACAGATTCTTTTACATTAATTAAGATGTGAACTCATTTTTGAACTGTTAGAGCATGACTACATTTGAAGTTGCCTAAAAATAAACATTGCATTTGTTTAAGAATGTAAATCTGTTAAAGTTAGTTGTAACATCATGCTTTCCATTACATTTATAGTTGAGGTTGTATTCCAGTGTATCTGGTTGAGGATTTGAAGTTACAAATATTTCATGTTTAGTCCGTTAAAGGTTGTTTAATTATTAATAAGGTATGGATTCGAAACATGTAAACCTGAGATTTTTGCTTGTTGTATGTGACGTTGAGTTGATGAAAAAGGAGTTATTATTTGCAAAAAAATAGGTTTAGTTGATGGATGTGAGAGGTTTTAAGGGGTTGGTTTACCAAATGCAACTCATTTTTTTTAAGTTATTAACTTGAGTTTAAATTGGCTTATAAAGTGGTTGTGCTTGTCATTATGTTTTTTTAAAAAAGAGGCTACGATTGTAAAATATAAGGAGACCAGATCTTCAGCATAGTAACAGGCTGTTACTGCAGATCTGGAGTTTAAAGAGGCTGCTGGGCCTTTAAACCTTTAAACCATTCTTCTCGAGATCATGTGTGAAGAATAACTTCGGTAAAATGTGTTCGTTCTATATCCGTTTATGAATCCTCCCTTTAATTGCGCTATGCATGCAGTATTGTCTTCGTAAAATATTGTGGGTTTTTTTTATCACATTCCAACCCACATTTTTCTCGAATAAAATGAATCACGGATCTCAATCATACGTATTCCCTACCTGCTTCATGACTAGCTATTATCTCAGCATGATTTGAAGAAGTAGCAGCAATAGATTACTTTGTGAAGCGCCATGATATGACAATACCTCCACATGTAAACACATACCCGACTTGAGATCGAGCTTTATGGGGATCGGATAAATAACTTGCATCTGCATAACCAATATGATCTGCACCACCTTTGTTAGCATTAACAAGATACATAAGTGCACCAATTGCACTGAGATAGAGTATTTCAGGACCAAGGAGTTCATCATCCTCTTCCGGAGGTCGGAACGGATCCTTATTCACTTCAAGTGATCAAACACCTATTGGTGTACTTAATGGATGCGCTTTGTCTATGTAAAAGTGTTTAAAGACCCTTTCTGTATAGGAAGATTGATGGATAAAGATCTCGTCTGCTAAATATTCAATTTGCAGGCCAAGACAGAATTTTATTTTCCAAGATATTTTACCTCTAATTCTTTCTTAAGATATTCAATTGCCTTTTGGAGCTCTTCTGGAGTTCCAACAAGATTTATATCATCAACATAACAGCAAGTATACCAAATTTTGGTGCCATTTTTTTTTATAAAAATACATGGACAAATAACATCATTTATGAAACCTTCTTTCAGCAAATATTCACTGAGGCGATTATATCACATGCGTCCAGATTGATTTAAACCGTACAAAGATCTTTGTAATCTGATTGAGTACATTTCACGATACTTTGAACTATATGCTTCAGGCATTTTAAATCTTTCAGGGATCTTCATATAGACTTAATCAAATGAGTCATATAGGTTATGACTTGCATTTAAATGGCATGACATCTTCAGGTGTCTGGACTACAGGTCCGATCCTCACAATCTTTTATAATATTATGAACTATATTGTATCAAATATATCGTCGACGATCATTTTGTATCGGTTCCTAAGCGACACAACTTGTTGAGATCTCATTACTTTCTTTATTTTCAGGCACCTGAACTTCTTCTAGAGTTTCATGAAATGTTATGTCGTGGGCTCTTATAGAGCTCATTTCCTCCTTATTATGATCATTTTGATCATTTGCTCCTATCATTTTTCAAGGATTGTTACATTTGGAACCAATCGGTTTACTACGCTTCATGCGTGCAGTAAACATTATCCTGCAGGGACTTTAATTTTAATATGAGCAATTGTAGCTGAATTATGATATTTAATTTTGGATCAGCAAATGCTTCTGGCATTTGACTTGAATTATCTTTTAAGTGAGGATCATAGTAATGATAATTCAATCCATATAGCATATTTGTTAATTGTTTATTCCATCCCCTAAATGTTAGAAAAACTAACACATATCCCCAATCTTCTTTCGGAAACCTATCTTTGTGCATTGTGGGAGAGAAATTAATCATATACCACACATCAAAAGTTATTAGATAGTAAAAATATTTGGTTTCCGATCCTAAACCAATTGTGAGAGGAGGACTTATCATATTTTGTTGGTCTAATGCATACAAGTGTTGCTATATGCAATTTAGAAAATCTTAGACCAACACATGAGGCTTTGTTCTCATAAGCAATAGTTTACCCATTATTGGAAGTATTCAATGCTAAACTAGCTTGGATATAAACCAGCATCATCAAGATGAACTATCTTGATTTTATAATCTAAAAATTATGCTCTTAATTGAGAAAAGCAATTTAAAATGCCAAACTGCAGGTTGACAATAAACGCACATGTAACCATCTCATATATGCATCTATAAGTGGTTCACATGATAGGTGAATCGGCCCATATTCACCTTTTATATATTCCAGAATTCAGGGGTCTTAGTCCCAACTTTAGCTGGTATAATCAATTTATTATGAGAACAAGCAACACAAGAGAATTCTTGAAGAATCTTCTAGTTCTTCAGTATATGCTTATTTGAATTCTCAAATAGCTCATTTAAAAATGGCAAATGAAAACTTAAAGTTTATCATGGCATGTGCTATCTCTTAGTAAGCTTCTGATTTACTATTGGCATAAACTTTTGCATTATTAAACTTCTGACTTACTGTTGCTACTTTTGTATCAGCGAATTTCTGATTTACTATAGCTACTTTTGCCTCAGTAAAACTTCTGATTTACTGTGACTGCTTCTGCATTAGTAAACTTCTGGTTTAATATGATACATGATATAGCACAAATTGAAGAATAAGGCGGGTCACTTCTTATATACATATTATTTTACCCCCTATTGGTTGTGGAAACATGAAGATTTTCAATCTTCCAATCATTTGTAGTCTCAATATGATATCCATTTGTATTAGTAAACTTCAGGTTTACTACAATATATGTTTTGACCATAATCATATAATATGAATGACATATTTGTATATAAGCTCTTCGAGAGCCTTCATTTATTATCCACAATCTAATATTTATCAAACACTACTGGTGTCATGTGTCTTCTAGACAAATAGTTAGCTCTTCAGGAGTTGTTGATATATTTTGTACTATCAAATATTGCTCAGACTCTTCTGGTATCATGAGAGAAAATCATAATCAAATAAATAATATAAAACAATTGTTTAAGCATAAGAAAATACCTGTTCATAATATTTTCCTACTTCATGAGGAAATTTCAATTGTGTTACTTCTTTAGGAGCAAATTTAAAATACAAAATATTGAGTATATATTCTCTCAATCATATTACCTCTTCTGGAGGTGAATTGTAATATAATTACATCAAGAGCGTGTTCATATTTATGAGCTTTATTAATATTGTGACATTCACTTCGAGGAATGGATTAATATTTATCAAAAGTTCTCATCCTTCAGGGAATAATTATCTGAACGTGCATTAATCACATCAAATTGTGATGCTTCTTTTAAAATATTTACTACTTCAGGAGCACATCGAGGCGTGCATGTAATATAGAGAATATTTCTCTAGCTTATCTTTAATTATAACCATAGAAAGCCTAAATTATCAGTTCTGGTGGTCGTAGGCACACTTCTGGTGGTTAACAAAATTTAGTTACAATGAGATATATGAAACATAACCACTTCTGGGGGTTGTATATTTCTTGCAAACTCTGTTGGAGTTTAAGTGGATCTAACAATGTTATTTGCTTTGTAATCCTTTATGAAGATAATTAAGATGAAAACAAATACCAAAATAGGTACTATATACGTAACATATAACCAAGCAAGCGATGATAAAGACATTAAAATATAAGCAAAAGGCTTAAATCAATTTACGCAAATTTGACCACTCCAGATGTAAGTGATATCTACATCACTACTGCCAAGAAGAAAATCTCACCACCTCAAGGATATAATCTGCCTTATGATGCTCAGAATGAATAAGATCTAACCACGGATATAAGAGCGTCGACTTACATTGGAGATGAACACTGAAATAGAAATTAAATTCAAAGTAAGTGCTCAAAATGGCGGAGTCTCGTGTTGATAACATGTTATAAAATAAAAACTGTAAAATAAATAAATCGAAGTCAAGTATAGAGAGAGATTGATATATTTTTCAACTTCAAACTCGTGTACATAATGAACTGAAATCTCTTCTATTTATAGAAGAGAGGAAGTTGCTCTATAAGCTGCTACTGCAAGTTGTTGTGTAAGCTGCTTGCAAGCATCTACTACAAGCTGCTTGTAAGCTCCTATTGCAAGCTGCTGTGTAAGCTTCTTGTAAGCTGTTATTGTACGAGTTATAGATAATCTTCTACGGGAGTAATATTTATCCACAATGGAGTGCCGAAATGATAAGCTTCTTCAAGAGGCTTATTTCCAATAGAATACTAAATATATAAATATATTGACGGGGGAATCCAATATGAATAAATTTCTTCAAGAAGCTTATTTACAACGGAATATTAAATGGACATTCATAATATAATATATTTATAACGGATATTTCTTTTCTTCTCCTTTTGTTCCCTTTTTTTTCTTTGCGGTGAGAACTTAGAAGTACTGTTGACGTGTTGGTACTTGATAGCAGCACCCCTATTTGGAAGGATACTATATTCTACATAGGTACATTATTGCTCAATTTAACCATGCGTCTCTTATATTAGATAGAAGTCTTTCCCATTTCTTTTGGAATGTAAATTTGCCTTTATGATGGAAGAGAGCTACAAGATCCCAAATTCTCTGTCAACATGTTATCGACAGATTACTCTTCAGAACTCAAAATTTTAGAGTATTATTTTGTGTCATCTTTTAGAGGCTGAAAAATAAGTACAAATTTTGAGTACAAATGTAGATTCGCTAAACGGAAGGAGTCCAAGAGTGAACTGAAAGGTGGCCAGTCAAACTTGAAAGGTAGTAGTAACATATTTAATTATCTATGGTGTCATCGTCATCCAAGAGTCCTAAAGATGGTCTTAGGAAAGGTGAACTGTACATTTTTCTCAGACCTTTATGTACATTTTGTTCATATTTTTGTGTCATTTTAATAAGATTAGCTACTCATTTGGTTAACCTAAATTAGGACCTTCATTATAGCTCCATAGCTTCTGAGTGAAGAAGGAAAAAGGAGGAGATATCAATCATAGAATATCTATAAAAAAACAATAATTACCCAATTATTATTTTAACGATCCAATCGGTCGTTGCTCTAGCGCTCGCGAAGACGGAAGGGAAGGCCTAATAATTTCCACGCGTTGTTCTTCGCGATCGCGTGAGGCTATCCGGGATCGCGTGGATTTGAGTTGCAGAACATCGCGTTCGTGGCTGGTTGTCTGCGTTCGCGTAGGCCATTTTTTAGGGCAGTGAATTTTGTCCTTCGCGATCGCGAAAGTATTTCCGCGATCGCGAAGAGGGGGGGCCTGGGCAGATTGTTTTAAGTCGGGATTTTGCTCATTTCACTCATTTCTCTCTTGGTTTGGCCGATTTTTGGAGAGCATCAAGGGGAGATTTTCATCTAATTGTAAGGTAAGTAATTCCCGCATATTTTTAGCTAACTACATGGATTCTACAAGGATTTAAACATGGAAATTAATTGAAATTGTGAGATTTTGAAAAAAACCTAAAAATTGGTATTTTTGAATTTTTACCACGAAATTGGACATGGAATTAGGAATAAATCATATATTTGAGTTCGTAATGTTATGGGTAAAGTTTATCTTCGAATATTTTTGGTTTTCGGGCACGTGAGCCCGAGGGTTGACTTTATTGACTTTTCGAGCGGAGTTGTGGATTGTTATAAATTGATTATTTATGAGTATTAGAGTATATTTTTACTGGTTTGCATATTATTTGACTAGTCTTGGACCGATAGCCATTGGTTTGAGGAGCTAGAGAGGCGTTGGAGCCGGTTATTGAACTTCGGAGCGAGGTAAGTCTCATGTCTAACCCTATGAGGGGGAATTTACCCCGTAGGTGCTGTTCTTGTTGAACGCTACATGTTGTGGGAGCTGCGCACATATGAGGTGAAGAGTGTCTGTGCATATGCTAGAGTTCCTGATTATGTCCGGGTAGACTTAGGGTTCACGACATGTTTTAAATATATTATTTGAGTTATCCTTACGTTGCGACTTGAGACTAGGCTTGTGTCGAGTGATAGATTCGCTATTTGTAAAGATTTGATGAACTACTTGATTAGCCGCGGAATAATTTTGTTTTCCCTTATGAAATTCTCTCGCGTTGTGCGTTTTCATTGAAAAGCTTCTTTACATTTCATAACTCACGCGTATTTTCGTGAGTGGGGTCAAGGACCCGTTAAAGCTTCATATTCTAATAGGATCGGGCCGTTTGCCTCGGCAGTATCATATTCTCATGGGAGCGGGCCGTTCGCCTCGACAATATAATAGATGCATCTATGGTTCGTGGCGTTCGATCCATGGCAGTGCACACATTATTATGGGATCGGGCTGTTCACCTCGGCATTTCTATAAATACTCTTATAGGATCAAGTCGTTCGCCTCGGCAGCGTCATGCTTAATATTTGACAAGCCATGGTATCCGTGAGCTTTCCTAAATTGAGTTGTGACGATTTATCTGGTGAGGACAATTTTACATATATACTCTGGTTGAGGAGGTGACCGATAACTGAGTGCTTGTATTTAATGTTCAGAGGAGGATCGTATTGTGTACCTATATCTGGTTACACTGTTTATTTACTTTTACCATGCCTCATACTTGTTTACTTTCTATTGCACTTGATATATTGGACCACTAGTAAGTGTGGATGTCGACCCCTCGTCACTACTTCTCTAGGGTTAGGCTAGATACTTACTGGGTACGCGTTGATTTATGTACTCATGCTACACTTCTGCACTTATTGTGCAAATGTGTGTGTGTGTGTGTGTGTGTGTATTACTGGTGGTCTTTTGGGCACAGAGGGGCGGCTATTGCGGGGACTTTATGGTGAGCTGCATTCCATGTTACGATCCGCATCATACAGAGTCTCCCTCACAGTTACTTACATTCTCCTATCTAACTTATATTCCAGACAAATATTGTATTTAATTATATTTCTTAGTAGATGCTCATGCACCCGTGACACCGGATTTTGGGGGTTCCTAGTGGATGTCATTATTGTAGTCACGTAATTATTATCATTTTATCTTGTAATTTATACTTTATATGGAAATTGGTAAGAGGATCACAGGTTCGACCGAGTACCAGATTTTTACTTTATTTATTTAATGAGAATTATGATTTCAAAAATATTAAAATAAATAATCACGTTGAAAACTCACTGTTGGGTTGCCTGACGATGACGTTAGGGACCGTCATGACCTATATGGGATTTTGGGTCGTGACGGCTCGATATCATAGCGTTGGGTTCACTTAGGTCTCACGAGTCATGAGCAAATCTAGTAGAGTCTTGCGGATCGGTACGGAAATGTCTGTACTTATCTTCGAGGGGCTATAGGATTGTTAGGAGCACTTCCCTTCTTGATTCCTCGTCGTGGTATTTGATTCCATTGAGGATCATGCCTTCGTTTCTTTATATTCATTCTTATACGATGTGGAGTGCTTGTTATCAATTGGGCATCAAGGAGTTGTAATGGTACTGTAGATGTAGTGCAGGATGTTTCTCCCTGCATATTTGATTAGGTTATTATTGTTGCCTCATAGAGGGATGTTCTGTCATTTCAGCGCAGATGTTCATGAATGGTTATTGCACAGTGTTGGTGTAAATGGTAAGGTGCTTATTTATGTGCCATGGCAATGAAAGACTCGAAATTTAATTCCAGCAGAGGAAAGGCAATCGGACTATGGGTGTTCAGACTTTGTTTGATGAAGTAACGAGACTTGATATTTTTCAGTGTGGAGGAATTCTCATCTGTGATGTGGTGGCATCGTCCTTGTTTGAACGTATTAAGGCTCGTCAGTGTTGTGGTCTTCTTTGAATTGCCTTCTGGGCAGGGTATTATGAAATGGTGCTTGAGAAACGGTTGTCATAGATGGCAGTGTGTAGCGGTTTTAGAACCGAATTGGTGTTTCTAATGTTGATGGATTGAGAAAAATGATCTTCGGGGAGGCTTAGAGTTGGTGGAAATTTATCCGTTCGGATGCTACAGATGGATTCTGATTTGAGGTAGAATTTTGGCAGCAAAGGAGGAGGAAGGACATGGTGGGATGTGTCTCGCGATGATTGAATTGCTAGCAGGTCAAGTATGAAAAGCATAGGTCGAGAAGTTGCTTAAAGGAGATGGTTTAACCGAAGTGGGAGTGGCAGAGTAGCATATGGGAGTGATAGCCACATGCTTTGAGTAAAGTTAGAGCGATTGGGAATCATGGTGGAGAGTGACTAGGTCTACGAATTTTATTTGGAATGATGGCTACTGTGCTAAGGAAGGTTGAATATGACGGAAAGAAGTTTGCTTGGAATGAAGAGGGGTATAAAATCTTGATTATCATTATGGGATGCGACACGACTTCGAGCTTGGAACATATCATCGGACTTTCAGTTAATGTCAATAGGGAATGAGCAGACTTTTACAGCTGATGGACGAGCATGGGCTCAGGAGGGTTTACTGATTTCGTGGTAGTTCTACCCAGTGCAGCGTCGTTGGAAGATGTTGGTATGGAACTCCACAGGTGCGTTATCTATTGTGAGCAGGTTAGCGGTTGCGTGATTTTGATTAAGTTTCTATGAAGAGTTCTACTTACTACCCCGTAGAAGATCAAATATGCGATTGTGGCTGATAATTCGGAATGTTCATGAAAAGTTTAACAAGATACACCAAGAAATTTGGTAGGTTGACGGTGCGAGATCATGGTAATTGAGAAGGAGAAATCTTTGTGGGTTCTAGATTTACATGATTGTAGTTTAAAGCTAAGTGGGGGAGCCTACCGCTACCAATGGATCGTGTGGTTGTCTGCTTGTGCGGTTTCTGATTATCGGTGCCTTAGTGAATTATTTATGACTAAGGAAAGAAAACATCAGGGGTAATTCTAGCAAAGAACTTGATGAATGTGTGCTATATTTCACCTTATCGATTCAGGTGCAGGTTTTAGAAAGACTCAGAGTTTATGCTTCTTCTGGAAGTGTTGTACAAGGAAAGGAGTTCATCTGGTTGCTTCATTGGGAGTGTTCATGTGCTAACAGAGCGTTGGAGTTTGATTAAATTTGGGACCAGGTCAGGGTGGGCGACTCTCAACAGTGGTTCTAATGGGTTCAAGGATATAAGTGCAGTGTTTAAGGACTTTTGGGTTTGTTGTGTGGCTGAAGACCTGGAGTTTGCAGCAGGGTGTGAAGAATACTTGGGGAATTTTCTCTGTTATCATCGAGTCTGCGAGGTAGTATTGGAGGAATGGGAAAAATAGCTTTGGATTCGCGGAAGGTCTTGCAGAATTGGTGTACTAGTGGGAGATGCCATTGTGCACTTGAGGAGGGTATGAGATGATTCATGGATATTGAGACGATGTGGCCTCGTGGATTGGGTCACTCGGGATGAGTGTTGTTAAGTTCTGTTATGTTTTGAATGGAGCTATTATTATTTCTAAGGCAAGTCAAGAGTAAATTAGAAGAAGTGGGGTCGGTTAGTAATGGTTTGAATCAGCATGATTTTGGCAATGATCAGTTCCTTCGACGTGTTAAGTTATGCATGTGGTTTGTGGTTGTATCCGCAGGCTTGACAGCCACCATAATTTGATCGATTTGGGAGGCATTTGATTCAAATGGCCTTGTTATGTAAATGGATCCCGGGAGAGTTATGGCGGTTTAGACCATGATTTGGGGTTTGTATTTTATGTGGTCATGGGAATTCAGTTGCGTTTTCCAATGGTTCTTCTCAAATGAGTTATGTAAAAGGTTCCTGACCAATGAAACGTTCATTCTACTAATAGTTCAGGAGTTATGATGAATTCTTGTACTCTCTCGTAGCGAGATGATAGATGCAGTGAGCGGCATGGGAATTGGAAGTTGAGGATCAAGGTTGCAGCTCGGTGTTGATAAGAATGTCACGAATTCGAATGAGCGGGGAAGAATTCAGATGTTCAGAATGAGCTGGCATTATCCTAGTGTCGCGTGAGAATGGTTTTCTGTGGAAAAGGCATTGTGTATCGAATTGCGGATTCTTAATTTGCTTTGCAGAATTAGTACGGTTAGTGGTGTGAAAGTGCAGACTTGCTACCTGGTGCGGAAGGTCGTAGGAGCGTATCCTACAGGAAAAAAATTGTATAAGTGTGGCGTGTTAGTCACTTGATTGTTAAAGATTGAAACCAAGTATGGAGATTATGGTACTATCTCTAATGTGGGAGTTTATGCCTGAAAGGCGCTCTATTTGTTTGGTTGTGGACTGTGTGAGTTTGTTTCGGATTCGACAGCTGCTCTTATGTGTTATGAATTTTTGTTATTGTGGATCCTAGGAAGGTTATTAACCCAATATGGGATAAGCAGAATCGGCTTGAGGTCCGCTAGTAGATTTACATCAGATCGGAGGTGTTCATTTAGCATAGTACTACTTATGGAGGAGTCTTCGAGCGTTGGGTGTTATTCCTGTTGTCAGCTATTCTCTATAATACTCAATTATTCCATGTGGGTTGTGAGACGACTTGATTATTTGCACGTGTGTTGTGGTCCTGTGTAGCTTGTCGTTATTGCACCGCAGTCGAGCTCGACTTTTGTAGTGCATAGCGTATCTGTCTCTCCAGGGTTGTATTATGCACTTGGTGTACTTGTGGTCGATATGCGGGCATTCCGTAGGTATGAGCATTATGGCTCGATGAGTATTTTCTTATTGATTGTTATGAGTGGATCGGGTGGCACGCCGCCACGGGTATGTTGGTTGGATCGGGTTGCATGCCGCAACGGTATCATGTGTGGATCGGGTTGCACGCCGTAACAGTGAGATGTTGAGCACGGTTCCTGTACTTATTTTTGTGTATTTAATTTGTTTCTCATTCTCTGAGAAAGGTTCATTACATCTCTTCGGCCGTTTTATTCGTTAAGCGAGCCGGGTAGTTCTTTTTCCAGAGTTCATTCTCCCTTATGTATCATATTTGGGTTGTAGCTTGTTGGCACATTGATGGCGTCATATGAGATCTTGATCAGTGTTTGAGGTATCTTATTGCATGAGCAGCTTGTACTTGGTGAGACGAGATTATTGGACCTGAAGTTGGTGCGATCGGATCTATGTAGGGTTTATTAAAGAGAGAATGTCATTATTCAGTTCAGAATGAGGTAACGGTTCTTGTCAAGCAGAGGACTCCTGGAGTTATTGATTTGACGAGTGGTAAGGAGTTCCTGTGCATCTCCTTCTTTGTTGCAGTATTGTGAGGGTTGAGATCTGGCTTATATGTGTCATGAGGTATACTGCAGGCATCGGGTCTTTGCGACTGTTGTGCTTGGACGAGGTTACCATGGGCAAATGAGTTATGCGGTGCATTGTGTGATGTCAGCATGGGCGCATGATCATGTGTGGGTTCAGCATGTGGAGATTGGTACGGTGTTTGTATGTTAGGATCAGGTCATGTAGAGAAATTCGGAAGTTGAAATTTAGTCCTAAGGCCTGTTGGCTATAATAAAAGGGAGGATCTTCAGTCTGGCGCGAGCTAATGTGCTCACCTAGGTTGTGGTGGCACGGGTAGGTGCACAGTGATTTTGGAGCAACTCAGGAGTAGCTCTAGGCACATTCGAGGATGAACGTATGTTTAAATGGGGGAGAATGTAACGACCCGGCCGGTCGTTTTTAGTTCTAGCACGTCATTTGGCGGTTTGAAGCCTTGATTAACTTCACTTTATGTATTATGTCTTGTACGTGGTCGGAATTGAATTTCGGTAAGTTCGGAGTTATCTCGGAAGGAAAATTCTCTATCCGGAAGCTTTAAGTTGGAAACTTTGACTAAGATTTGACTTTTGAGTAAACGACCACGTAATCGGGATTTGAAGATTCTAATAGATTCGTATGATGATTTCGGACTTGAGCATATGTTGGGGTTGAGTATCGGGTGGTCCGGCAGCATTTCAACGCTTATTATGGAAAGTCGGCATTTTGAAAGTTTTAGAATTTCATAAGTTTGGTTTGAAGTATATTTTGATGTTATCGATGTCCGTTTGAGGTTCCGAAATTTGAAATATGTTCGTATTGTAATTTATGACTTGTGCGTAAAGTTTGGTGTCATTCCGGAATGTTTAAGTATAAATCGGACGCATTTATCGGAGTTTGAATGTTGGGAAGCGGAAAAAAGGTTTCGATCATTGATCGTACTTTTGATGTTGTTTGGTGTGATTTGAGGCAGGCCTCAAGCAGGTTTGTATTGTGTTTTGGGACTTGTTGGTGTGATTGGACAGGATACAGGGGGCCTCAGGTGTGTTTCGGGATGGTTTCGGACCAAGTTTGGATGATTGTTGTTGCTGATTCTCTAAGCATCTAGTTTCCTCTTCCGCGACCACGAGGAGAGGGTTGCGATCGCGAAAGGTCAAGTTTGGAGGGTAAGCATTTGCTCTATGCATTCGCGAAGTTAAGGCTGCGATCGCAGCTTGGAAGGGTTGTGCTACGCGAACGCGTGAGAGGAGATGCGTTCGTGAAGAAGGAAAGGAAGGCCTGAGAATTTCCACACACTGTTCTTCACAATCGCGTGAGGCTGTCCGCTATCGCGTAGATACATCATGTTCACGATTGGTTGTCTGCGTTCGCGTAGGCCATTTTTGAGGGCAGTGAATTTTGGCCTTCGCGATCGCGAAGGTATTTCCGCGATCATGAAGAGGACGGGGCCTGGGCAGATTGTTTTAAGTTGAGATTTTGCTCATTTAACTCATTTCTCTCTTGGTTTGGGCGATTTTTGGAGAGCTTCAAGGGGAGATTTTCATCATTTATTGCAAGATAAGTAATTTCCTGCATATTGTTAGCAAACTATATGGATTCTACAAGGATTTAACATGGAAATTAGTAGCATTTGTGAGATTTTGAAAGAAATCTAGAAATTGGTATTTTTTTTGAATTTTTACCACGAAATTAGACATGGAATTAGGAATAAATCATATATTTGAGTTCATAATGTTATCGGTAGAGTTTATCTTCGAAAATTTTCGGAATCCGAGCACGTGGGCCTGAGAGTTGACTTTATTGACTTTTCGAACAGAATTGTGGATTATTATAAATTGATTAATTTTGAATATTAGAGTATATTTTTACTGGTTTGCACATTATTTGACTAGTTTCGGACTGATGGGCATTGGTTTGAGGAGCTAGAGAGGCGTTGGAGCCGGTTATGGAACTTCAGAGCGAGGTAAGTCTCCTATCTAACCCTGTGAGGGAGAATTTACGTTCATGTTGTGGGAGTTGCGCACGTATGAGGTTACGAGTGTCCGTGCGTATGCCAGAGTTCCTGATTATGTCCTGGCAGACTTAGGTTCATGCCATACTTTACTTGTATTATTTGAGTTATCTTTGCCTGTATAATTCCCTTATTTCGCGTCGCGTCCTGAGACTAGACTTGCGTAGAGTGATAGACTTGCTATTGTAGAGATTTGATGAGATACTGATTAGCCGCGAAATAATTGTGTTTTCCCTTACTAAATTCTCTCGCGTTGTGCGTTTTTATTGAAAAGCTTCTTTATATTTCATAACTCACGCGTATCTTTGTGAGTGGGGTCAAGGACCCGTTAAAGTTTCATATTCTAATGGGATCGAGCCGTTCGCCGTGGCAGTATCGTATTCTCATGGGAGCGGACCGTTCGCCTCGGCAATATAATAGATGCATCTATGGTTCATGCCGTTCGATCCACGGCAGTGCATACATTATTATTGGATCGGGCCGTTCGCCTCGGCATTTCTATAAATACTCTTATGGGATCAAGTCGTTCATCTCGGCAGCGTCGTGCTTAATATTTGACAAGAAGCCATGATATCCGTGAGCTTTCTTGAATTGAGTTATGACGATCTATCTGGTGGGGACCATTTTACATATATACTCCAGTTGAGGAGGTGACCGATAACTGAGAGCTTGTATTTACTGTTCAGAAGAGGATCGTACTGCGTACCTATATATGTTTACACTGTTTATTTACTTTTACCATACCTCATACTTGTTTACTTTCCATTGCACTTGATATATTGGACCAATAGTAAGTGTCGATGTCGACACCTCGTCACTACTTCTCCGGGGTTAGGCTATATATATATATATATATATATATATATATATATATATATATATCTGGTGGTCTTTTGGGCGCAGAGGCGCGACTATTGTGGGAACTTTTGAGCTGCATTCCATGTTACGATCCGCATCATACAGAGTCTTCATCAGAGTTACTTGCATTCTCCTGTCTAACTTATATTCCAGACAGATGTTGTATTTAATTATATTTCTTAGTAGTTGCCCATGTACTCGTGATACCGGATTTTGGGGGTTCCTAGTGGATGTTCATTATTGTAGTCACGTAATTATTATCATTTTATCTTGTAATTTATATTTTATACGGAAATTGGTAAAGAGGATCACGGGTTTGACCGAGTACCAGATTTTTACTTTATTTATTTAATGAGAATTATGATTTCAAAAATATTAAAATGAATAATCAAGTTGAAAACTCACCGTTAGCTTGTCTGACGGCGATGTTAGGTCCATCACGGTCTATATGGAATTTTGGATCGTGATATTAGGGTCTTTTATTTTCTGAATTGAATGTTTATTTATTACTATAATAAATGACATTAGCATATCCTTCAATTTTAGATAAATGGCAAATGGTACCATCATCAAGTATATCATTCAATTTTACGTATTGGAAAATAGTACCATCATCAATATTAGGCTTTTACGTTTTCATAACTGAAACACCATCATATTTTCTTACATAATCACTTAACTTTCTTTCTGTAGATCAAGAAAGGCTTCATTCTGCAATTCAAGCCTTCAAACTCATCGACAAGGTGTACTAAGATAAATTATTGCAAAAACATTTGTAAAATTATATTTTTGTTAACTTGAAATAACATTTATTGATACAAAGACATGCTACTTACATGTGTATTTTATGATTCTGAAGGCATTGTACTTGGTATTATCGAAAATATATACTTCAATAAACAATTTGCTTAAATACTTCCAGAAAAATATAATATATGCCTACATTTATTGGGATTTAATAATATGATAGTGAGAAAATTTGTTTGTAATAAAGCCGTAGTTTAATAGTCTTACTATCGACTACGCGAAGCGCGAGTAAGTTTTCTAGTCTAAATCATAATCCCTAATTACCTTAAAACATATGGTATATGTTAAAGAAAAATTATATTAAATAGTTCATCATGAAATTGACTAGTTTTTCATAGGTAGTCACCCCTACACGGCCCTCCTACTTTATCCAAACTTATCATCGACAATATAAAAAGTCTCATATAAATTACTTCTCAATACAACTTTTTCTTTTTTCTTTTTCTTTTTTCCGCAATACAATATTTTTTTAATTCATTAAAATTTCATGCACCAATTCTTGAATGTCCGTTGTGATAAAATATTCACGGGGAACTTTCTCAGATTTTATAAGCTCATGCGGATGGAGTTTATTGCATATATATTATAAGGAATTCAGTTTTTCGATTTTCAAGGTTTATTTTAAAAAATCCAAAACCAAAACTTTTAAATTCAGAAATCAAACCAAAAAATCGGGGGAAAAAAAAAAGAACCCCAAATAAATAACCAATGTGCACCCCTAGTTATAATTGCAGTAATTCTTCCAAAAACCCACCTCTCCTTAAAATTAACGTGTCGCTCTCTCTTTCGAGAGGTTGAGTCCACAGATTTCTGAAAAATTAACCTCATGTCCAGTCCCTTGCGAATGGAAAAGCTGTTGTCGGTTGTGGAATCATTGCCATTCACCCGCGTGTACAACTGTAAAGCCGCTGCCTTTAAAAATGGCTCTCTCACAAATATCAGTGATCTACAATCTCCTTATTCAGTGTTATAAATATTGCTACAAATCTCGACTCTTTTCTATCAAGAAAAAATCTTGTTATTTTCTCTAGCTAGTCCAAACCCAGATCTACTCTCTCTTTTTAGGTAAGCTTCAACCTTTCACTTTTCTCAAAAGATTACAGCTTTTTGATTTTTTTTGTTTACCCTGTTAGTTTTCTTGGTTTTGCAGGTTAAAATATTGGATTATAATGTCGACAGTGGTCAAAGATGTGCATTCTTATGGAAATGGAAATGCTCATTCAGAAAATGACCCAAATTCAAAGCCATTCAAGATTTTCATAGGCTATGATCCCCGTGAAGATGTTGCATATGAGGTCTGTAAATATTCCCTTTTGAAAAGATCTTCAATCCCAATTGAAATCATACCCATTAAACAATCAGATTTAAGGCAAAAGGGGTTATATTGGCGTGAAAGAGGGAAATTAGAAAGCACTGAGTTTTCATTTTCCCGTTTCTTGACACCCCATTTAGCTAATTATGAGGGGTGGGCTATGTTTGTTGATTGTGATTTCTTGTACTTAGGTGATATTAAAGAATTAAGGGACATAGTTGATCATAAATATGCTGTGATGTGTGTACATCATGATTATGCACCAAAAGAAACAACAAAAATGGATGGAGCAGTACAAACTGTATACCCTAGAAAGAATTGGTCATCAATGGTACTTTACAATTGTGGGCATCCTAAGAATAAGGTGTTGACACCTGAGGTAGTGAATACTGAATCTGGGGCATTTCTTCACAGGTTCATGTGGTTGGAAGATAATGAAATCGGGGAAGTTCCGTTCGTTTGGAACTTCCTTGTGGGGCACAATAAGGTTGTTGAGGGTGATCCGAATACATTTCCTAAGTCAATTCATTATACACTTGGTGGACCTTGGTTTGAGGCTTGGAAAGATTGTGAATTCGGAGATTTGTGGATAAAGGAACTCGAGGAGTACAAGAAGTCGACTGAGAAGAAGGTGGATTAAGGCCAATGTAGCTAATGGTATCGTTTTACTGCCATAGATTTTTAGTTAAGGTAATTGATTCAAGGGTTTGAGGGTTATGCCTCCTTGATTTAGAATTCAATATTGTTTTGATATGTATTGTCTCCATTAGGGATATGTAACCAATTCATTCCAAATCCAATACTTTGTATTCTATAAGTATTAGTTAGTAAGCAGTTTTCCAGTCATATAATTGTAATAGATTCATTGAAAGAATAAGATCATCCCGATCTTTTGAGTGATGTATCGAGTATGCTTTTGGTTATGTTATAAATGAAATAACTTTTGTCCCTCTCGTGATGGTAGAGGTTTTGTTGCTTCGATCGATTATGTAATTTGGTTGTGTCAAATACGTTATCTTTCTCCCACTTAATGGAGGAGGCATTGGCAAGACAAATCTCTATGATTTAGCCATGCATAAATTTTCTGCAAAGGGTAATCTAAGAAACATTTACACCCTTACTGCTGATTTTTGCGCTTGGGAAGATTCATTGTAGACAAATTTTTATGTCCTCTTGTTCTTTTGCTTGATAAAGCTGAAGTACTATGTACATTGATATAGAGGGTCTATCGGAAACAGTCTCTCTACCTTCAAGATAGGGTAAGATCTGCGTACACACTACCCTCCCCAAACCCCACTTGTGAAACTATACTGGGTTTGTTGTTGTTGTTGTACTATGTACACTGATATTCTCATATGATAACTTTGTAATGTCAGATTAACCTGCATTCACGTATAGTTTGTAATTGATTCTAGGTGTTATTTGCCTCCAAAGATGTAGTGTTCCTCTCTCTGTCCCTCTATCTCCCTCCCTCCCCTGAACTGTCCCTTTATCGTGGATTCAATTTAATTTATTTATTGGAACTCTGTCATTTACGCTCTTTTTTATTGTCTAGATTGTTAAGTTGCGTGAATTCTGTACATTTAATTTCTGGTCGTTGAATCCAAACTAATTCACTGATTTAAGTGTGGAATACAACTGTAGCTTCTATATGCATCAACTTCTTAATCTGAAAGGACATGTATTGGAGATGAGGCTCAAGTATGACATCTTTTTTAACTTTATTTTTTGTTTATAAATCGGAGTGTTTATCAAGAAAAAAGGTTTTGAAGTGTGTGTGTGTTTTCAGCTCCATGTTGCTTTACAGTACTATTGACAAATCCAGCTTTGACGGGCCTGTTTTAACGTCTTTAGTGGCTCAAATAAGCAATTCATATCGCGATTCTAAATCATGAAGGACTATGCTGTTACATGTGTGTATTAAGTAGATGTGGTCTGGGTCAGAAAGGCTTTTCTGCATATTGGCATTTAAAAGTATGTGTTAAGAGTGTCAAAGCTTAAAGCAGCTTTACTTTCAGAGAACTGCTCTTTGCTCTTTGGAGCATCCATCAGCCTCACAAAACATATCAAGCTGACCAAGTAGATATTTTACTTTCAGAGAACTGCTATTTGCTTCAGTTGCAACATTGTATTGAATGAAACCATGAGCTCACAAGATGCTATGACTTTACTCTGTAGATTCTAATTAAGGAATTTCCTTTAATAAAGTTACAGACATAAGTGCTACAGAGTTGAGTACAATTCCACCACATAATTGCAATGGGCACTTCCACGACAGCAAAAAAATTAAACTGCAAGAAAATAACCAGTCAATTGACTGACCTATGAACTACGAGGTATGAACCCCTGGTGATTTGTCATGTTACATAAGTTGATCATTCCAGTGCAGATCAGAAATTGAATAGCACACAAGTGAGAAGAAGTACCAGAAGAACCAACCACCAAACATGGACAAAAAAATGTAAAGAAAATGAGTGAATTGCTTGCATCAGCTTATCCTTTAAGCTGATCCAAATTCCGAAAACCATTTCTCATGTTTCTCAATGTCAGCAGCTGAGACACTTGGTTGAACTTTGCTAATGGCTTCTACAAAGTCGCACATTGCAACAGGATCCTTAGCAATCTCATCCTTAGACATGTTCTTAATCTCCTCGCGGGTCTTCCCAGCTATCATTCGTCTCATGCCATTCATAGAAGCATCTCGGCAGACATTTGTGAGGTCATCTCCACTATATCCCTCTGTTTTACGAGCCACTTCCTCTATGTCCACATCTGGAGCTACCTGACGTCATTGCCAGATATTTGCACTGTTAAACGAAAGATTCATCCAACGAAAAAACTAGGTAGAATCCGTTCAAACTTATCCCTCAGAAGGCAGAAGCATAATCCTTAGCAAAATATTTTTACAAGCTAGCATTCAATTAGATGGAAAGCCAGGTGCACAAATAAAGAGACGTACTTTTTGTAATGTTGATGCCTTGAGAACTTGGAGAAAAAGCATGCTTGTACAGAATTCAAAACAAAAAGAAAAAGAATATCAAGAATATTCAAATTGAGGCCAACTTTAACTAAAAATTCCTAAGTCTGCCCCCATTTACTATTCCTGCAAAAGCAGAGAACTCAATGAAATGTCAAGGATGTAGAGTATTCTTCAAAGTCCAAAACAAAGTCCGCCTGTCATAAGCTGTCTTAAACTTTCTACGTGCATTTTTGAGTAGCAGCGCCTTAAACATTAACAATTGAAAAGGATGCAACTATAGGTTGAATAAACTATAATTTAACATTTTGTGCAAGTAAATGCAAGGTAAAATTCAGAAGAAACTTCAGATATAGATCACCATAACACAGCATAGCTGTTAATAAAACAAGACATCCAAGACATAATGTTTTGAGTACAATCACCAAATCCTGCACTAACGCAAACACATCACATTTTTTATTCACCAAATTCAAATGACAGGACATCTAAGTTCAACATCCATGTATTTAATTTTTCCTTTTTTTAAATCATGTAAAGTGAACATTTATATACTCAATTATGCAAGAGCAAGTGTACGGAGTGACTTTTCCAAAGCCTGTTCTCAACCTTCACCAAAGAGTTCTACAGCGTTACCTATCTGACAAACACCTAAAAGGATCAATTAAAAAGAAAACTGCTTTGCATCCATTAGTGTCTCAACAGCTTTTCACAGGCATCAGTACACATTCCCATTATTTACTCCAGGGCAAGATAGCTATAACAGTTAGAAAAGCATTTTACAGATTAGGCTTAAGACAGTCTTTCGTAGAACATATGGTTTCTAAAGGTTTTAATTCATCTGATACAAAAGCAACAGACTAACTGTATGTTATATTGCTCAATATCTACTTGGCCTTCTTGTTATTTGTTTTTCCCTTTTATCTCTTTGAAATCTCGTTATTATTTTAGGATGCCACAGTAGCCAGGTGAAAAAGTCCACAAGCCACAGCTACCAAGATTGATAAATATGCACCAATCATACAGTAGAATTTTCTCATAGTGAACTAATAATCATAGCTTTGATAAACACAATATATACTGCAAGGGCAATTACATTCAAAAAGAAGCTATAGACAGAGCTAACAGGGACATACGAAAGACGAGAAAGTGGACTGAGAAAACATTTTCAAAACACTGCTTACCTCAATACTTTTCAAATTGATCCGTATAAGCTCCTTCCGACTCTCAAAGCTGGGTAGGGGGATATATATACGTTTTTCCAAACGTCTCCTGAATTTCCTCAACAGAATTAGGTCAAGGAGACATTCACATGCATCTCAATGAAATAAAGGAAAAGAACGAATACAACGAGACACAACCTTAATGCCTCATCTATGTCCCATGGAAAGTTTGTAGCTGCTAAAACCATCACAATCTTCCGAGTGCCATCTTCATTAGTGGAAGAGTTGCTTACACCATCTACCTGAACAAGAAGTTCAGACTTCACCCTTCGGGATGATTCATGCTCTCCTGAACCCCTGAAAAGCGATACAACCATTATCTCAGGTTCAACCTCAAAAAGAGTGTAAGAAACTACTCAACATACCATAATTAGGTCACAGATTAAGGCACACTGGACCAAGTATTTGGAGGCAACAGTACTCATTTCAAAAGGTTAATTCTTATCCATTCGAAAAGATACAAGTGAAGGCTTTTATATCCAACACTAATATAAACCAACATCAGACATAATCTTCAAAAGAAGCATTTAACCAAACAGAGGTCAGCTGAAAAGATTTAGGTAGCATAGAATAATAGACAAAGTCCTCACCCTCGGGCATTACAAAGAGAATCAATCTCATCAATGAAAATTGTACTAGGAGCATAAGCGCGAGCAAGATCAAACAAGCACCGCACCATGCGTTCACTCTCCCCACGCCATTTTGAAGCCAAGGTGGCAGAAGAAACATTGAAAAATGTCGTCCCACACTCTGTAGCAACAGCCTTAGCCAAAAGTGTCTTCCCCGTTCCAGGAGGCCCAAACATAAGAACACCCTTCCATGGTCTCCTGATTCCCTGCAAAGATACATATCTGATCAGTAAAAAGTGAGACATGATGCATATAGGTCGAAGATACATTATTTCCTCTTTGATAGGTGTGTGAACATAACACTACCATAAAAGCTCCTAGTACATTTAGCACAAAGTTTTTGCTAAAGTAGCCACCATGTACTGTTGCCCAAATCATATAAGGTCTTCATATTCTCATCATAAGAAGCACAGTTTTTACTCATGTGTACGTGAATCTTCACTTGTACAAAAGCTACTTTGCAGAATAAAGACAAAACACAAAACTCCACAAATGTTCCTTTCTAATCCAACTATGATACCTGGAAATAATCTGGCATCCATAATGGGAGAACAACTGCTTCCTCCAAAAGTCTTTTGGCTTCACTTAACCCAGCAACATCGTCCCATCTCACACCAGGGGTGGAATCCAAGACATCCCTCTCAAGCATAGCAGCCAAGTCTGCATCAGGCCCCTCGTACTGACCTTTTTTACTCTTCCCCTCTTCAGCATCACCATCCTAGCAATTTGCAATAGAAGTTCTTAACATATAGACTCAGATTCAACTCATAGTTGATGGTCTAACAAGGATACCAATATTCAACAAGTAACAGTTATGGAATTAGAAAGCATTATGAAGCCGATTGTCCTTGTATTCAGTAGGAACACTTGCATATAAGGTAACCACAACAAGACACATATTAGGATAAAATAAAACTTGGAGATTGGCACACATCATAGACAGTCAGCTGATTAACTGACCAGAACAAGCTACACGTATGATAAAAATGACATTTGCAGCTTGCCACATGCAACATAAACAGTCAGCTGACTAACTAATCACAAGTTTCTAAATAAACAGAAAAGCACACGAATTAGAATAATTTTCAAGAGAGGCAAATTAAAGAAAAACAAAAATCAAAACATAAGATTGTCCACTATAATTTACCGTAGAATCTGCTTTTGTGGATTTTCCAGGTCCTTTTTTCCCAGTAGTTGAAGATCGAACCCCAGAAGTAGCCTTAGTAGAGCCAGTGGTCCTTCCCCCACGGCCAGTGGTTCCAGTCTTTGTAGATCCACGAGCCCAGGCTCCATCTTGTGGGCCCTTCCTCATACCCCCTGGACCGGCTCTTGCAGATCTTCTTGTTGTGTCTCGGCTTGGTGGTCTCCAAACATCCGGGTCATCCATTGGAGCACCGGATGAGGTGGGGTACTCATCAAGCGGTTGAAAGACAAAAGAAGATGACTTGGTCGAAATCGGAGGTGAATTAGGACGTCTACCACCCATAGGAACCTCCTTAAAAGCCCTTTTCTCGGCATCCAATTGTTTCACTACCTCTGTTTCTTCGGAAATTGCTTTCTTTACATTCATCCATTTTGAACGAATCAAAGGGTCATCAAGTGTGTTTAAGTGCCTATGCATAGACCAAAAGAATGGAACAATCCCAGTTAAAAGCAGCTGGATTAACTACTTTCAAAGCGGTATAGACAATGCTATAACTAAGTTTAGCAGAAATGACAGAGAACAGATTAAGCCTTCATCTCATTATGGGTACTACGTCAAGCTTCAAAATCTTTTTAAACAAATGATAATGCAAGCCTCATCATATCAGTATACAAATAAAAATTACTTTTTTACTCATCAAAAAGAAAAAAATTCAGCTCACAAGTGACAGTAAGTTATTTTCCCCTTTTGCTGGAATACATCTTATACCTTCCCAAAACCCAAAGGAAACCAAACACAGGAAATGATTTCATTGCGGCAAACATTTAATAGTCATACCAAACGCACCATAAATTGGAACACGCCTTTCGCAATTCGGGACGTAACTCCATAAATACGTAGACAAATAAAGACATAAAAGAAGAAGGGATCTGAGAGAGTACTTGTTGATCTGAGCAATAGCGCCATCGAAGAAGATGACGGAAGTGTCATAAAGGCCTTCAACTGCATATTCTCTTGCCAATTTCACATGATCTTGTAACCCTGCCAATGCTCCTCCCACCATTATTATTTCCTCAATAGCTCAATAAGCAAAATTTGTTAGATATTTTACTCGAAAAATTTGAAAATGTTAGGGTTTCCAGAATTTGGGCGAAGAAGAACAAATTTGAAAAATGAGACACACACATTAATCGGCAATCTCTCTATCTGGGGAAAGACAGAAGACTAGAAGTTGAAGTTCGTTCGACTAGCAATACGGCGACGTTTTAATGGTCTATCTGATGAGGGCTGAGCGTTAAAGTACTACATTGCCCTCCATCCTTTGAACTTTTAACGTTTTGGAAAAGCGCAGAGGAATTGTTTGGGGTTCCCTTTAATTGACTGGTCTTTTTCGCTGAGGCCCGTTGAGGATGCGGAGCCCACAAAAAGAGAAGGCAATTGCCTCATCTCGTTTAAATTTTGGGCTTAATCGGCTTCGAATCAACACCCGAATCCCGAAATTCGATCCGTATTTTGAAATATACTCGCATTATTTTTTACTCCATCAATATAATTTAACATGTGATCTCAGATTACTTATTATTTTCACAAAGTATCAATTAAATTAATTACTATCATATAGATTTACTTGTAGTTACTCAAATCACTTATTAACTTGCACATGAAACTAGATAAATCAATAATAGCTAACAAACTATTAATTGTAATCCCTAACCCTTTCTTCCCCCCC
>MCJB01007313.1:91372-112065 GCA_002018475.1 Nicotiana obtusifolia
GGGGGGGGGGGGAATGTTTAGTGGTGAGGATGGATGACAAGGCTAGTCAGCATTTCTTGCTTGACTATTTCTTCGTCAGGACCGAGGACATAGTGTCCGTTACCGAAGGATTCGCTGAGGCTTGGAATCCTACTCGTAAGTGCTCGCTTCTGCTTATATACCTTTTTGTTTCCAATGTTTTCCTTACTGTGGGTCGGTTAATCGGCTTTCCCCTTTATACAGCTACTGCTCGACCTTTCCAGATGGTGACCCACATTGCCAATTCGGTTAGACAGATTCTTCCTCATACGGAGGGGATATGTGATCGATCGAGTTTTTCTCAGAGATTTAGGCCATCTCTTCCCTCGGTAGGTAACCTGTTCTTTACCATCGACGTTCTGAGCACGTAATTTTTGCTCTACGGAAAATAAGCCTACAAAATCCACAAAAAATAGTTTTCTAAGTTATTTCTGTTTTTTTAGAATTTTTGAAATTTCTCTTTATTTGTTTGTTTGCAGTTAGTTGCATATTTAACATATATTATAATCATAGAAAAATCATTAAAATTTTCAAATCTTAATTCCATATCATTTTAGGTTCAAATTGTATTTTTAGGAATTATTACTTATTAATTCTATAACTAATACATAAACATCACAACAACAAAAAAAATATGTTAGTCACTTTGCATGCATTATTAGTTAAATAAATAAATAAATTATTTAAAAATAGGTCACTAGGTTAATCTTGCAAGTCAGTTTGAAATTAGGTGTGTGATTCAATTGGCTAATTTGAAATACCAAGAAGGAAAAGAAGAGGTTTTAATTAATTTTTGAATTGGGTTAATCTTGCAAAGGAAAATAAGTCTGCTTATTGAACCCAATATTTCAATGGCCCAATTGCCAAACATCAGCCCCTAGCCCAAGCCATACCCGACGCAATCCCCCTTCAGCTTCCAAAACGACGTCGTTTCACCTCCCTCACTTACAAAAACCCTCACCTCTCCAAATACACAGAGAGGGGACCCTTACGCCCAACCCTAGCCTCACCATCTCTCACCTCACCCTAATCTGCATTCATTGATCTATCCTCTCACACATTCACTCACATACCACAATACAGATTCTTCACTCATTCACTCTCCATTCATCACTGACGCAAAAAACAGCCAAAAACACCTTCAGAGAAGCCATAGAATACTGAGTTAGAATCTGAAATTTCAAGTCTAAAAAAAAAGAAGAAGTAAAGTTAGGTCGAATTTCCTTTAAAAAAAAGTTGTGGAGAAGTTGCAACTATTTATGCTTGATTCTAGAGAATTTCTTTATTATTTCTGGGCTTTTGGCAAGCCGATTTGGTCTATAATTCTGCTGTTAGCTGTTGGAATCGTTGCTGAGCTCTAGTTGAGAGGATTGTTTTGAGCTTAGATTTGTAAACTCTACACACGTTCAAAGCACTGACTAGCATATGAAATCGATTCTAGAAATTCAAAGGCTATTTCTGAGATTTAGAACAAAGGGCTCGAAAAACAGAGGGAGATTAGAATCAAAAGCAATTTCTGAAACTACTCTTCTATTGTTGTATTTATTCCACACTTTCGTGTGTAAAGAGAATTCCAATTCAAATCGCGATCAATTTCCGCTGATTTTGTTGTTTCTGGAATTGTTGAGCTCCATTCGAGTTTGCTTCTGCCCTTATTTGGTTTATTCTAGCTTTTCTTTGTTCGACCAGGTTAGTTTGAAATTTCTCTGTCTTATGCTTTCAATAAATGAATGAAAACTATTGAATTCCTATTTTGTTTTTTTTCCTTATTTGTTCAAGTATGACTTGTGCTGATTCTTTTGTTTACTGAACGTGTATTTGGCCTCAATTTGACTGAAACAATAAGTAACTCGAAATGAGATGTTTATGTGAATTTCTCATTTCATGCTCTCAATTAGGACATTGTTGTTAGTTGTGATCCTTTGATTGGTTGGATTTGTAATGTCAAAGCCAAGAGATGGGCTCCAGGAGTAGTTCATATGCTGCTGTTAAGCTATTGTATGCATATTTGACGTTAAGTGACTCTCAACGAGTTCAAACATCATTTCTATTCTAGTTCAGTTATGTAGTCAGTCATTGGTGGATTGAACTTGAATTTGAGCTTCGTCCATAGAAACAACTTCGCATTTGAAGTGATCCATGAGTTGTTCTCCAGTCCAGCACGTTAACTATCCAACAAAAGTTCCACTTTAACACCAACAATACAACTCCATAGTTGATGCAAATTAGCTCCAAGACAAATGCGTTACTGCTGAAAATCAACCACGAAACTCTATTTTTCAGCCACGAAATTCAGTTCTTAAAGCTTCCTTAAACCACTCCAAAATCCAGCCATAACGAGCAGTAAAAACGCAGCCACTAGATACAAGCAAAATAGTCCAAAATGCTGCCTCTTTCCCAACTGAAAACACCCCAAAACCAGCCCCCCCAAAGCCATGGAAATCAGCCTTAAACGCACCTGAAAACTCCATGAAAACTGGCTGGAAACTCCAGCTAAAAACGCAACAAAACAGTCCCGAAATCCAACTCGCAAAACACTACAAAAAGCTTATCTTGTTCTTGGTTAATACATGAGATTTTGTTTTAGATGGTCATGGTAGCCTTTATGCTTATATGAATATCAAGCTTCAGCTATTTCCCTAGAATGCTTAAATAAATTTGGTAAACTCACTTTGTTTGGGACTTAGCTTGCAGATGTTTTGTTTGGATAAATTGATCTTGTCGACTCAAATGTATAGATCTTGATGTAATTCCCAGCTACGAATTAATGATTTGAAACTAAAACCATGAGTTAATTGAATCAAAGGTGTTAACTCTATGGACATCTGTAATTTATGAGTTTAGGCTTTGGTACACTTGATTCCCAAAATAATGTTCATACTGGCATCAGCACAATCTCAAAGTAGCTTAAGATTAATTAAGAACACGCTAGAGTGCTTTAGGCGCGGTTAATAATAAATCATCATGATTATTGATGCAGTTCCCGTTGCATGGTCATGATACCTAATTCCAAACTCGAGTGCGCGTTTCACGCGACTTGATCACAACTTCAAGCCATTAAAATAAACACATTGTGAATCATGGGTACGTTTTACGTGGCATGATTTGCAATGTGTTATAGCAAGTGCGCGACATTGCGACTTGTTCCAATAAATTCCATAATTATATAAAATAATTAAAAGCGGTCGATGGTAAAATGCACAATAGGTTTTAAAACATGTAAAAAATTAGATAATTAGGTCAAGTATTAATTGTTAAGCGACTGTGCTAAAACCACGAAACTCGGGGGTGCCTCACACCTTCTTTCAGGTTAACAGAATTCCTTACCCGGTCTTCTGTGTTATCGGACCATAAATAGAGTCAATTTCCTTGATTTGAGATTTTTAAATAAACCGGTGACTTGGGATACCATAATAATTATTCCAAGTGGCGACTCTAAATAAATAAATAATCAAATTTCGAATAATGTCACTTTAATTCGAAAAACTCCCCTATCCCTTATCCCTCGGGAAAAAGGAGGTGTGAGACACGTTGTGGTTCCTTCGCCTATGTTCTGTTACCTTTGCTGATTTTTCCCTTTCTCGTTTTTCTTTAGCTTCGTCCAGGGGGTCAACGAGAAGGACGAGAGCTCCCACGCCCTCGTTCCAGAAGATGAGGGCCACTACACCTTTAGTCTCTGCCTCTGCCACGAGTATGGCCGATCCTGCCTTCGTTCCAATTCCACTCGTCGCCCTTTCCGCCTTCGTTTCTGCTCCAGCCGTTTAGACTTCTGCTCCTCCTCTATGTTCACCTATTGACGAGGACGATGAGAATTTTCCTAGTGACAGAGATCTCTAACCTCGAAAGAGTAGGTGTATGGATGTGGGTGACGAAGTCACTATGACCATTGATGCAGCAGAAGGGGACTTTTCGTTGTGTGAGACAATGACGATTTTTGTGAGTGATTAGGATGAACCGATTATTGAGGCTTAGAGACTGGTGGAAAATGATATAGGTGTATCTCTTCATTTCGAGGGGATAGAGATCGAAGGGGCGGCTGCTAATATTCTTGACCTTTCGTGCCGAGAGGAGGGCCCAACCTCACAGATAGCCGCGGATGCTTCTTTGCCAGCAGACAATAAGGGCAAAAGCATTGCTGAGGAGGTCGACGAGTCAGGTTCCAATGTCGATGCGGATGAACTGAGAATGATTGAAGAGGGGCTTACCCAACTCGAGGTAAGGTTAGAGGGGTCTACGAGGACTATTGCAATCCCTATGGATCGTGACTTATTGGTGGACACTAAGGAAGTAGTCCCTTCCCTCGGTCCTCTCTGTTCTGAAGTTAAGGGTAAGACCCATAAGGGAATAAATGACCGTGCCTTATCGAGGAGCATTGCTGGCCTTGGTCTTAGGGTGAGTAACTTTTCCTATTTTTCAGAGCATTCAAAGTTCTGACCTTTTTATCTTCTTTTTTGGTTTGCAGACGGTGATCTTAGAAATTGAGAATGCCCGGAGGGAGAAAAGGCATAAAGAGATCTTTGTGAAACGGAAAGATAAATACCTTGAGTATCGCGGCAAGTATCAGGATCTCCGCAGTCGGTTTTGCTAAAGCGGCAACATGCGGACCCTGAGGGAAGATCTGAAGAAGATGGACGAGGAGTTGGTGCAGGCCAGAGAGAAGTGCAGTGACCTCGAGGGGACGTTGAGAAATAGGGAATAAGATCTTGAGGTTAGCAGGGGCGTAGAGGCCCAATGCAGTGATCTTCAAGCTCAAGTGGTTGAATTACGAGGGAAACTTGAAGAGTGCCGGTTTTAGTTAGAGGCCCTTAACGACGAGATTGCCGAGAAAGAAGAGGAACTTGAGAAGGCGGAGTCCTCTTGTTTAGACGCTCGGAGAAAGGCAGAGATGTTCGAGTTAAAGAATAAGACTCTTTGAGCCGAGCAGGAAAATGATTAATCAACGGCGAGAGCTAAGGAAGAACGGCTCGAGGAGAATCGGGGAGCAGGAGAAAGACAACTTCGTCCTTCTTGATCGAATGACCGCTCTAGAGGCCGAGAAGGCTCAACTTCTAGCACGACCGTCCTCTTCCAACACTTTTGATTTTCCCAATGTACCTCGGGAGTTATACGAAGAATGGATCCATGCCGAGGTCGGGTTATATGTGTTTCGGGACTTGCGTGCTACGGGCTCTGTTCCTGAGTCTGCCCTTGAGGATGCCTAGGTTAAGGCTCGCGAAGTTCGAGTTGCTTGTGGATATGACCCTGCTACACCTCAACTTGACGAGGAGGATGGGGAAGAGGGTGTAAACTGGCTTGAGGAGGACGCCTGGTATGATACCGCTTATCCTCAGGGCGAAGGTGGCGAGGGTACCGGGGGCCGAGGTGGAGAGGTCGTAGAGGGTCGTGATGGCAAGGCTAGTAGTCTTTCTCTTTTTTGTGTATTTTTGAAGGCGTCATTAAGAGCCCTTGTAATGAACTCCTTATTTGTATATGAATGTTTAAGTTGTTTTCTATGCCTTTTTCCATACCTGTTACTTATTCCGCACTTGTGTTCCTTGCTTTTGCTGTTTGCTTGTTATGGTTTCTACTCTTTCTATTGTTGTTGTCTTTTAGCTGGTCGTAGCCTTGTTCACGAATACTTATGGGCCATATCCTCCCTTTGTTTATATAGGTCGGATGTGCCTCTTTATTTAGATTTGGCTGATAGGTGCGTTTGAACTTGGTTGATTTTGGTCTTTGCCCAAGTAGTGGCCGAGGGCCGGTAGGTGTTACATGAACGCGGTCGAGCTTAACCTCTTATTAACTCGCGGCCGAGGGCTGTGAGCACGTGATTTTTACCGCACCCGAATTACCTTTATAAAAAAAAATATTAATATTAAATATTTTTTAATTAAGTATTAGTCATTTTTAGGTTTTTATTAGGTTCTTAATTACTCAATAGTTAGTTAATTAATTCATGAAAATACTAAAAATCATCATGCATTGCATTTAGGATTTATATTACATTTTAGAATTAATCGTTTTATAAAAATTAGAAAAAAATCATAAGATGGTCCATTTTACATTTCCTCTAATTTAATATTTTATAAATAAGTAACTAGGTTAATTTTGCATTGAAGTGAGTTAGGATTTTTATAATTGATTAGTTTAATCATAAAAGTAAAAGAGGAATTAAAAGTTAGTTAGTTATAAATGAACAAAAGCTGACCAAAACTGGGCTGATTTGTTATGAAATCGGCTAGGCCCAATCCCATTTAAACCACAATCGGCCCAGCTTCCCCATCAGCCCAAATGCCACTCTCCCCCTTTCAATCTGAGCCGTTGATCTCAATAAGATCAACGGTCCAGAACTAACATTCCTTACTATATAACTGTTCCATAACCAAACCCTAACTCCCTTTTCAGTTCAAACACCCCACGTTTAGAACCCTAGCCGACTGCCTCTTCCAAACACTTTCAACCGTGGCCTCTGCCGACTTTCGACCTAAAATCCGGTGGTTTACCACCGGAATCACCAAAAATCCGGCCAAAATCAACCCCAAATCCTACACTAACTCACCCCCATCACTCCTTCACTCCCAATCGACCTTAAAATTAGACGATTCAAGGCAAAATCGAAAAGAGCCTAACATGCAAAAGCTGATTTAAAGCCGATTTTGAGTATAAAACAACTTTAGCCATGTGTTCTTAACAAGAACACATGGTTAAAGTTAATTTTAACTTAAAAATCGAAAGCTTGAAGGAGTTTGCGGATCGAGGTACTCCGTTCTTTAGTTCTTTGTCATGAGTTTTCTGTTTCTTCCCCTTTTCTGTAAAGATCTTAAGTCTAATGTTAAGGGGTCGAATTTGTCAATTGATTTTGTGGCCAGTCAGGCCCAAAGACTTGGCCCGATAATAATTTGGCGAGTGTTTTTGGGCCAGGGTCAGTCCGATTCGTGGGTATATGGAAGTGTCTAGAAGGTCTTAGGTGGATAAGTGCTAAACAAACTAATTAAAACTTTGGGGGGGTAAAAGGGAATTTGGGTAAGTTGATAACAGATTTCTGTTTTGGTTTGTTGAGGAGTCACGTGGGAGGGAATCAAATTGGTTATGGATGACGGAATGAAGAGCGTGAGTGGGGGGTTTCTGAACAGAAAAGAGAATAAAAGGGAAAATCAAAAGAAAAATAAAAAGGGGAGGGGTGAGGGGAGTTATAAAAGGGAGGTCGTTTCACAGTGAAGGGGTTCCATTTTTTGAAAAAAAAAAAGTCTGAAATATTGAGAGACAAAAACAGAGAAAGAGAGTAGAGGGTCTAAAATTGAGAGGAGAGAAAAAGACGCTGAAAAACATATAGAGTTCTAATAGCTTAGAAATTTCTAATTACGGAGATTGAACATTTGGATTTAACCTGAAGGGAGTTTAGTGTTGTTTGCTGCCGAGCTCGACCGGTGAGTGAAAACAGTCCAAGTTTTCATTTTCGTATAGCGGAGCGTCGTCTGTTGCTGAGCTCAGTTGCTGGGTGAAAAACAGTCTAGGCTTTCCATTTCATATAGGTATGTTTTGAAACATTACTGTAATTTCACTTGAGGTTTGAATGTAATGAATTGTGCAGTATATGCTGACTTAATCTCTTACATCTTTAAGTATCCTGTCTGTTCTGTTTAGTCGTTGTTTCCAAATTGATAATTATATTTGCTGCAATTCATTGAAGGCATGTGTTGTATGGATGTCTGTTTTAGATCTCTGTTGTTGAATTGCTTTGTTCTAACTGTTAATGGCTATCAGTAGCCGTTAATTTCTATATCGATTCTATTGTTACTTAGTAAATCACTATTGGGATAAATCACTACTGTTAATGGCCATGGTGTTGCTTTAAATTATACTCTATATGACCAAGCCTTAAGGTCACATAGGATAGCTGGAATTTCTGTCTTTTTTTTGTCAACTATAACAAGCAGGATTGTGTGATTAATATGATTAAAAATCTGTCCTAAAGGGTGATATGCATTCATTGCCGTAAGATTCAGACGAGTGCTTTGTTATAAGACAACTAGTAAAACGCTTTGAATCAGTTCTTGAAGAATCGTCACTTGTTTCATATTTGTTGTCTTGATTAACATCCCTTATAAAGGAATAAATGATACGGAAATCAGTGGAGTTCATGCCAATAAGTGTATGTCGAATTCTGTGGTTTGTTTAAAATCATACTGTTTTTCCCTGGGATTTGGGATACGTCAGCTGCAAAAATTCAAGCGTAAATGTTGAGATTAGTCTAGAGTCCTGCTCTGTTTCATTTCTGTTCTTTCGAGAAACTAATACTGGAAATCAAGAAGTGCTGCTGCTATAAAAAATGTTGTTAATAGAAAGCTGGAACGTGGTTATTTTGTAAATCCGGATCACTGCGTTCGTAAGTCTGCTGGTTAGTATATTTCGAGTCCCTTACGATGAAAGAGTACTTTTGATGAAAAGAATACTTTGGTGTATAATTTGGCCTGATTTGCAGTTACAGACTTAAATTTTTTTTTTTTTGAATTAATAATGCTATCCGTGCAATTCATTCTCTGTTTTGTTTATTTTCGAAAGCAATAATGCTTTGTAACTAAATAGTGCGATCTAATGTCTGTTGCTTTTGTAATGCACAACGATTAAGAATTTCGTTAAATTAGTAGAGGCGAGCCATATAACCGACTACGTCCACTAATGGCCCTCTAATTAATTAGATATAAGATTAGAATAAGTAAGCTTTCAATGATTTTTAAACTTAGGAAGTTCAATTCAAACACGATTAATTGTGTTGTCACTATGGGTACGGTTCCCGTGACATAGTGACAATACGAACTTCGGGGGTGCCTTTCAGGTGACCCGATTTTAATAATGTTCGAATAATAAAGCTTTCGAACTAAATCGAGGCGTGCCATACCAATTGGAATTACAAACATATGGCCCTCATTAATTTAAAACTTAGAAAAATCGAGGTGCGCTATTTAGTAAATTTCATGGCCCTCGGAGAATTAAAAACGCGTAGTTTGCTTTAGGCGCGTTATTGTAATAATTTAATTTCCTAAATTCGGGTGTGCATTTATGTGACCCAAATCTAAAATCCCGATGTTTAATTGAAAGGTGTTACAAATTACGGGTGCATTTATGTGACGTAATTCGTGGCATATTTTGATAAGCATTGCAATTCTTCAATAATTTAAAAGCGGAAAAGCGGAATAAAGTAAAATGCACTGTAGGTTAATAACAGGTATTAAAATCAGATAATAAGCCGATTATAACAATTAAGCGACCGTGCTAGAACCACGGAACCCGAGGGTGCTTAACACCTTCCCTCGGGTTAACAGAATTCCTTACTTAGAATTTCTGGTTCGCAGACTTCAAAAGAAAGTCGAAATCTTCCTCGATTTGGGATAAAATAAAACCGGTGACTTGGGACACCGATCTAATATTCCAAGTGGCGACTCTGAACAATAAATAATCCCATTTCGAATAATGTCACTTTAATTGGAAAAACTCATTTTTATACATTTCCTTCCCGGGGAGTGTACGAAAAGAGGTGTGACAAGGGCCGAAAGGTGTTGTTCGAGTTGAGTCGAACTTAACCTTTTATTAAATTGCGGCCGAGGGCCGATAGGTGTTGTTCGAACTTGATCGAACTTAACTTTTTATTAAAATGCGAACGAGGGTAGAAAGGTGTTGTTCGAGCTGGGTCGAACTTAACCTATGTTAATCACGATTGAGGGTCGATAGGTGTTGCTCAAGCGGGGTCGAACTTAACCTTTTGTTAATCGCGGTCAAGGGCCGATAGGTGCTGTTCGAGAGGGGTCGAACTTAACCTTTTGTTAATCGCGGCCGAGGGCCGATAGGTATTTTTCGAGCGGGGTCGAACTTAAACTTTTGTTAATCGTGACCGAGGCCGATAGATGTTTCTAATAAACGTAAGTTTCTTATTACTTTGATGTTGTTGCTCTAATTACATGATTGGAGGAAGTTACAAATTTTGGGCATTGGATGACGTTCCAGTCTTAGTCTCAGTCTATCTAGTCCCTTCATTTGTTGACTTGGAGAGTATTGAGGAGTCGGGCAATGAAAGGTAAAAACAGTCCCTCTCTCACATACTTAAACTCGAAGTGTCCCCTTTGTTGCCTCGTTAAATAACTCCTTGAGAAAACCCTAATGGGAGAGAACTCAAGTAAGGGAAAAAGAGTACGACTTGGGGACACTTCTTCCTTTTAGAAGTTGAAGTATTTGAGGTGGCTGATGTTCCAATTGTTCGGTAGTTTCTTTCCTTCCATTGTCTCTAATTGGAACGATACCTCGTTTGCTTTGGCTATAATTTTGTACGGGCCGTCCTAGTTTATTCCCAGCTTGCCTTCCCGTGGGTCTTTGCTTGCTTGAGTTTTGCATTTGAGTACATAGTCCCCGACTTTGAGCAGCCATACCTTTGCTTTCTTGTTGTAATAACGTTCTGCTTGCTGCTTTTAGGCGACTATCCTTATGTACGCCATATCTCTTCGTTCATCGATTTCATCGAGTTTCTGCCTTCTAATCTCATCATTACTAGTACCACTTTCATGGGAATACCTTAGGCTGGGTTCCCCGACTTCGACTAGTATGACTGCCTCGGTCCCATAGACCAAAGAGTAGGGCGTCTCTCCTATGCTCGTCTTTGGAGTAGTTCTATATGCCCACAATACTTCTAGCAGTATCTCCGGCCACAGTCCCTTGGCATCTTCGAGATTTTTCTTAATGATGTTGAATATGGACTTGTTAGAGGATTCTGCTTGTCCGTTACCCGCTTGGAGATACGGGGTTGAAAGTATCCTCTTAATTGGTTTTCTTTCCCGTGAACTAGGGTCCGTTGTCGCAACTTGGAGGCGTCTTTTTTCATGGTGGGTCAATAGTATCCTGCCCGTATGAGGCACCTGACGAGTGCTCGATTGCCAAAGTGAGCACCGCAATGGCCTTCGTATGTCCTATTGTACAGGTCGCTATGGAGGATATTGTATCTGGCTGCTTGCATTCTTAGTTTCTTGGCTTCCTTTTTATCGCTTGGAAGTACGTCGTCCTGAAAATAGGCGATAATACGATTGTGCCAATCCCAAGTTAAGCTTACAGATCTTACCTCGATTTGGTCTAGCGAAGAGTTGAGAAGGTGGACTAAACTTTTATCCCAGGTCGTGATGCTTTTGGTAGCTGCGGCCAATTTGGCGAGGCTGTCTGCTTCAGCATTCTGTCCATGCGGGATCTGATCGAGCTGACATTCGTCGAACTCGGGCAGTAGCTTACATATCTCGGTCTGATGTTTTTGCAACCTTTGTTCTTTGATTTCGAAAGTCCCTGTGACTTGGTTGACTACGAGTTAGGAGTCGCAGCGGAGTTTCAATCGCTTTGCCCCATACTTGAGAGCTAACCTCAATCCTGCAATTACAGCCTCATACTCGGCCTTGTTGTTAGTCATATCTGGGCATCTTATGGATTGGCGAATTACTTCGCCGGTAGGGACCTCAAGTACGAGTACCAGTCTGGATCCGAAGGCGTTGGATGCGTCGTCGGTGTATAGGACCCAGAGGTCTTGTGTTTGGAGAGAAGCTTGGATGGCTTTGTTCTCGACTTCTGGCATTACTTTTGCATTGAAGTTTGCGACGAAGTCGGCGAGCACTTGCGACTTTTTCGTCATTCGTGACTGATACGTGATATCGTGCTCGCTTAGCTCGATCGCCCACTTGGCCAGCCTTCTCGATAGCTCGGGTTTATGCAAGATGCCTCTTAAGGGGAAGGTGGTAACGAACGAGATAGGGTGGAACTGGAAATAGGGTCTAAGCTTTTTGTGAGGCTATGACTAGTTCCAGGGCCAATTTTTCGAGGTGTGGGTACCTCGTCTCCGCATTGACGACTGTTTTGCTAATGTATTAAACGGGAGATTCTATACCTTTGGTTTCTCGAATCGGGACCGCACTTACTGCTACTTCGGAGACAACCAGGTAGACGAGGAGATGTTCTCCGGGTTCGGACTTTGAGAGCAGAGGTGGTGATGAATGATATGCCTTCACTTCTCACAGAGCTTGTACACATTCGGGTGTCCACTCGAGGCTGTTTTCCTTTTTGAGGACGCTGAAAAATCTGTGACATCTGTCGGACGACCACGAGATGAATCTTGATAAGGCGGCGATTCGACTAGTCAAGTTAAGAGCTCAGATATCCTTCGATGGATTTGATTTGGTCTGGGTTGACCTCAATCCCCCATTGTGATACTAAGAAACCGAAGAACTTCCCAAAGGCTACGCCAAATGCGCATTTCTCCGGCTTTAGTTTCATTTTGTACCATCTTAGTATGTTGAAAGCTACCTTCAAATGGTCGATATGGTGCTTTGCCTTTATGGATTTGACCAGCATGTCATTGATATATACTTTCATGGTCTTACCGAGCTAATTCTTAAACATATTCGTGATCGATCTTTGATATGTAGCCCATGCGTTCTTCAGTCCAAATGGCAAGACCCTATAACAATATGTTCCTCGGTAGGTGATGAATGTGGTTTTCTCCTGGTCCTCTTCTTCCATAAGTATCTAGTTATAACATGAATACACATCCAAAAAACTCAACCATTTGCGTCCGCTGTTGCATCGATGAGTTGGTCAATATGTGGTAACGGGAACGAATCCTTCGGGCATGCTTTATTCAAGTCCGTGAAGTTTACGCACATCTGCTATTTTCTATTTTTCTTTTTGACCATAACCACGTTTGCGATCCATTTGGGATACTTCGATGGAACTATTTTCTAATAGTTTCTCCACCTTCTCGTGGATAGCATCGTTGATGGTAGGATTGAACTTATGTCTAACCTGCCTTACTGGGGGTAGAACGGGTCGACATCTAATTTGTGTGTGGCGCATATCTGCATGGTTAAAGGCAAACAAATCTGCATTAGGTATTAAGAATTGACTAAATTTACCTGGTTCTCAAAGTTTGCAGCCGAAGTAGGCCTTTTTGCTACAGTCACTGGGGTCTAACTGAACAGGGTCGAGGTCATCTATGGTCGAGTCCGTGACTTCGACCATTTCGGGATCCATGATGGTGTCCCTGGTCTCTTCTTGTGTTGATCTCGACCCTGTTGATTTCTATGCCTCTTTTTCCTTGTCTTTTTTCTGTTGGGTTGTCATGTTGTCTAAGGCGGTGCGATAACACTCCTAGGACATGTGTTGTTCTCCCCGTATGCTGAATATCCCCAAGGTGTTAGGAATTTGATTACTTGGTACAGGCTGGAGGGGATGGCTCTCATGGGATTATCCATGGTCGTCCTATTATGGCATTGTACGCAATGGCCTGGTTTATGATGTGGAATGCTGTCTCCAGCATTAAGCTGCCGGCCCAGACGGGAAGTGTAATTTCTCCCGATGTCCGTTCAACTGCATTATTAAAATCGATTAGTATGATACAGCGTGGCACTACCTTGTCCTCGAGTCTCATTTGGGCAAGAACTCGGGGATGGATAATACACTCTCCACTTACATCGTCTACCATGATACGTTTGACATCAGTATCTAAAATGCTAAAGTAATGACGAGAGATACTTTCTTCAAGTTCGTCAAACCGTTAGCATCTGACTCGTCGAAGATGATACTTTCTTCAAGTTCGTCATACCGTTCACGGATGATAGATCGTTTGAGTTTGTGAGTGGTGGTGAATTTAACGCCATTGATAGAGGCGTCGTCGCAGCCACCGATGATCATGTTGATAGTATGAGCTGGTGACGGCGGCTTTGGCGGGCCTTGGTGTTCTCATCCTCTGGTGAAGTTATTTTTCCCCTTGTCGCTCAGTAGCTTTTTGAGGTGTCCTTGCCGCAACATGTTTACAACTTCTTCTGAGGGCGATGCAATCTTCTATTTTATGTTCACGCTCCTAATGGAACTCGCATAGGGCGTTGGATTTTCTGGTGCTTGGATCGGATCTCATCTTTGGCGGCCACTTCACCTTTGTTACGAGCTTCTCCAAGGATAGACTATTTTTGTAGCTGATACACAAAAATTGTGAGCAAATAATTAGGGGGAAATTTCTCTCTTGTTCCGATGAGTCCTCGTTCTCGGCCCAGATGGGCCTTCCTCATGGAGGAGAGAAGATGGGACCGGGTGATCTCTCTTGATGTTGTCTCTTCGTTCTTTTCTGGACTTAGCTTGTACCGAGATGAACCGATTAGTTGGTCCGTTGAGGTCGTCCTCATCTGCTCAGGCTTCGACACAGTAAGCATTATGGATCTCGTCCCAAGTGGTTGGAGGGTGTTTCAACAATCGGCTCAGCAGTTTTCTAGTCGCTCTCAAACCATCTCTGCTCAACCCGTTTTGAAAAGCCGCGGCCGCCATCCCCTCGGACACGTTTGTTAGGGTCATGCTTACCCTATTGAATCAGGTGAAGAAGTCCCTCAGTCTCTCTCCTAAGGAATGCTTGATGACGAATATGTCGTTTACTCTTGTCTCCGCTTTCCTGGCTCCGGCATGCGGCGTTACAAACTTATTAGCCATTTCCTCGAAGGGTCTTATGGAGCGGGTTGGTAGTTGTGAGTACCATGTTAATGCCCCTTACATAAGAGTTTCGCCAAATTTCTTCAGCAACATAGAAGAAACTTGTTCCTTGGTGAGGTCATTGCCTTTCATGACGGTGACATAATGAGTCATGTGGTCTTCGGGATCAGTCGTTCCGTCGTATATTTGAGGTACGATAGCATTTTGAAGGTTTTTTATATGGTATGTGGGGCTGCTCCTTTGCTGTACGGCTTCTCTACAAACCTACCGACGTCCCTCTTTAGTAATAGCTTAGGGGCCGATACCTTGTCGACTCGTTCTTGGTGTTCTTCCATCCTCTATAGAATAGCGGCGAGGGCGCTGTCACCTGCATTGTTAGTAACATTATGAGTTATACCTGAAATTGGAGGGTCTAGTTGGTCGCTCTGTCCGTCTGCTCGTTGTACTGTGTAGGTTCTTGTAGTCTCTGTAGTCGGGCATGGAGTGGGCTTGTTAAGCACGCTTACTAGCGTATCGATTAGCTATGCTTTGGCGTCCCTTCTTCTGTGAACGTAGAGGCCTCTTTTCTGTATGGTTTTGTTATGCTACAATTGTGGGGGGNGACCTCTCGCGCCTAGGGGAGGCAGTGAACGTCATGTTCTCGCTTAATGTATCACAGCTCTCGTTGATAGCGTTCATGAAGTTGCTAGGGAAATCGCCTATTAACTAAGAAGTCCTCACAGACGGCACCAGACTGTTTGACCAAAAATATAGATCTTGGTTCAACCAATTAGATTTAAATAAAGAAGAGTTAATATTAGTTAAAAATAATATCCTAAAGATAAAGCTATCGATGATGTGACAAATAACTAGTATATTTGTCCGGATGGCAACAAATATAAGCAAATAATAACAGTATTCAATTATCCAAATAGATGAAATATGGCATTAAATAGTAATAAATGGTATTTAAGTAAATAAAACGTATGACTCACCTGAAAAGGGATGAGATCAGTGGATATTCTTTCTGACAATGATGAATAGTTGATAAGCCTTTGAACACTTGGGTTGTTCTTGGATCTGGTGGAAATGCTAGACAAGAATCTTAGTAAATAGATTGTTTTTGTATGCTTGCAATAGGACCAGATTCTCTCTGTAAAGTCAATGTGTTTTATACAAATGAATATCTCCCCCCCCCCCCCNCCCCCCAAACCAAATCATTGTGTCTTTTTCTATTTTAGGAGACATGTACCTAGAAATCCTAATAGTATAGGTGCAGAGAATATCCACTAGAATATTCTCTTTCATGTCCTATCTTAAAACTAGCCGTTATAACTTTGTTTGAGATGCTCGATCTCGACCTTGAACTATGATGACTTCACGACCTTGACCTTTGCTTACTCTTTGACCGCACCCTTCATCGTTTCGAAGCTACTTCGACCTGGGACAGATTTTTATGGAGATCTTATTGATAGCACGTGGCAGCCAACAAAGGCTATCATGGTACTGACATGGCTCGCCTATATTAAAAATATTTTTTGGCTCATACAGAAGGCTCACCAGTGGTTTGGTCATAATAATACTTTGGACAATCTACTTGAATCTGATTCAATTTTAACCCAGAAGAAAAAGGAGCGGAAATGGATCACGGTATTTGCTGTTGTCTTGCAATCAACAAGCTTTTTCTTCATCTTGTAAATATTTAGGAAAGAATTTTAAGTACATTTTTTCATCCCAAACTTATTTTTCCTGCTTAGTTTGCCTCCAAATTAAGTAGGTACTTTCAAAGTAGAGGACAGATTGATATAATCCCAATTTCTAGAAAAACGAAAGGAACCCATTTTCGACATGCTAGGACCAAATTTGCCCCCTATTGCACGAGTCGTTACATATCACTAGCCTTAAATTTTTTATCAACTGAAAAGCTAATAAGAGTATGGCTTTCTTATATTTGCTTTGGATGGTTGTTATATGTTATATTTGTATGATTGTATCGTATTGTTATTTTAAATAAAATATTTATTTGATTGTTGCTTAAATTTTATTGTATTGTATTATTAAATTTGTAGCTATGTACGATAAAAAGTGCCATTTTGAGGGAATGATCAATTTGGTGTGATTGCGTTATTACCTTATTTTTTCCTCTCATCTTGCATTTTTTTTAATTATTAAATAATCTTATTTTAATATTTATCCTATATTTTTATATAATAATATTACCTTATATCTTACTTTTCTTTATAATATTGCAAGTTTATTCTTTATATTATTACATACATCATAAAATGACGACAAACAATACAATCTATCCAAATATTGTATATATCAAAACGATACAATGTAATACTATTCGATATATTATTATAAAACGATACATAATAACCCTCCAAAAAGGCAGTAAGTGTTTATGTTGTTCAAACAACTGGTGGGAAACACTTCTAACAGATGAATTGAGCAGAGTAATTGAAAGTCTTATAACACCAAAGGCCAAATGAAAAGGTCAGCATAAAGGAGGTTCGAGGACTTATTAAGAGATGCTGACAAATTAGGCCGAGGAAGGGTGGAATGCCTCAACAAGAACGGGTCGATCAGATTGAATGAGGAATGAAAGGATGTTAAAATATTGGTATGTAGGACTATACAAAGATGAAAGCATAGTGGCTTAATTTTGACATGAATCAATTTTTTTCCCCTTGACTTGACCTTTTACTGTAGTTAAAAGGCAAGATGTAACTCACGATATAGTCAAAATCCACAGAGGATTATGATTTTTTGGACTTTTAGGAAAATATTGTGGTAACCATATCTCTAAGGTGCAAAATACATCTTTTAGAAAAAACAATTGACTTATTAGACAAGTCTTGTATCTACTGTATATCTGTAGCATTTTAATATGAAAGCCTTAAATCAGCCAAATCAAAGTACTTATCTGGACCATTTTAATATGATCCAGTGCTGTTTTTTTATTTATTTTTTCTTTTCTCTTGCCTCGTCATGTATCAAATATTCCCTGTGAATATGGAAGTAAAAAAAAAAAGACGGAAATTTTTAATACAAAAGTATTTTCAGTTCAAAAAACCAGATTCTCGCTTCCTGGTAGAGAAAATAATTTTAAAAAATGCTCTGTTTTTGTGTGCAAAAAGTGCTTTTAACAGAAGAATAATTTCATAGATTGCGTTGGAAATATCGCAAGCATTGCCATTGTCCAAATCTCATTCTTGGAAACTTCTTATGTTTATTCCCATTTGGATTGTTGCTAGAGAGCACATTGTCTCGTCTGGATGATTTTAATTGAAGAAATTAAGGTTTCTAGCATATTACAAAAAGGTAAGAGTCCCCACAATTGTTCACTGAACAATTCATACGATTAAATTAAAAAATAATGGGTAAATCATATAATTAATTTGTTGCCTTGAAATTAGTAATAAAGGAAACGAATAACAACATCGTAGCAGTTGACCAAAAAAGTGAAGAAAAGAAATATCACGTTGCTAAGGACAATACAACAAGCGCCACACACATCAATCAAATACTACTAGCTAGTATACATGGTAGATTCAACAAGAATCCGGAAGTTGCTTTTTTAGATTTTTTTTTTTTTAAGTGTTGTTTTTTTTAGATTCAAAGCACAAAAATAGGTAAAAATAAATAATTGCGGATCAATTTATATATAACGCATTTCTTCAATGTGTTATACTTTAACGACACGTTTGTTCGTTACAGTATAACGCAAGAGTTACATGCGCTATATGGAAACTTTACTGACCGACCATGTCACGACCCTAAACTAACCCGTCGTGATGACGTCTATCATGGTAATAGGCAAGCCGACTATTCAGACATTTTCTAACACTTTAAATCTTTGAAAGATACTAAAACAGTTTTAAATAAAGGAAAATCTCTTAAAACAGGATAGGAAATCATAATTCAATACATAATTCTTTTCAAAATTGGGGTGTCACGAAGTACATGAGCATCTACGAATTAATAAGATCTAGTACACTGTCTGGAAGTAAAAACGGGATAAATAAACTGAAAGATAAGGGGGTAGAGTCAAGGTCTGCGAACGCCAAGCAGCTACCTCGATGATCTCCGAAGGTCTGGCCTCTACAAATCAACAATCGCCGAAACGGAAAGTACCTGGATCTGCACACGAGGTGCAGGGTGTAGCATGAGTACGAACAACTCAATAAGTAACAAATTTAATCTTTGGATTGAAAGTAGTGACAAGTCCAAATATTACGGTCCACTTTCCAAATTTAACAGTACGGAAAGTTAGAGAAAACATAACAATGATATCTCAGATATTTATACTCTACAAATGAAGGTACAAGAAATTTAGACATGCTTTCAACAAGAACTTAGACATGTTTCTAGATTTCACAACAAAATTTAACACATAACAGGGCAGATCCAGCCCAAATGTAAGTAAACAGGGCAGATCCAACCCAAATGTCATGACTGCTAGCATTGCGTCCACTGTGGGTGTGCAGACTCCAGAGGTGCCGATCCAGTCCAAGCGCTATACTAAGACAAATCCTAGCATCAATCAATATAGTTTGCTGCGGCGTGCAACCCGATCCCATAAATATCACTCACAATAAGCCCTCAGCCCCACTCAGTCAATAACCTCTCCAGTCTCTCGGATTCACCAGAATTGCGATAATCAGCCCACAATGAGGATATGATATAACATGCAAAGACAACAGAGACTGAGATATAACATGCACGTTATAACTATGACTGAGTACAAATTGACAGATTAAGCAATTAGTTCTACAGATCTAGCACATGGTAATTCAGGTAACAACAAGATTTAACAACTATTCAGTTCCATGGAATCGTCCAAGTCACAATTCTTGCGATACACGCCTACATGCCCGTCACTTAGCACATGCGTCACCTCAACACCAATCACATGATGCAAAATTCGGGGTTTCACACCCTCAGAACCAAGCTTAGTGTTACTTACCTCAAACCATGTAAATCTCTACTCCAACACGCCCTTGCCTCACGCAACGGCCTCCGAATATCTCGAATCTAGTCACAAACAATTTGATACAATCAAAACTAGCTAAAAAAATCAATTCCATAAGAAAATACTAAGCTCTTAATCAAAAGTCAAAAAGTCAACTCAAAAGTTGACCCCCGGGCCCACGTCTCGGAATCCAATAAAAGTCACAAAACCCGGTAACCCATTCACCCACAAGTCCAACCATACCAAAATCACTCAAATCCGATACCAAAATCTCGATAAAAACCTCAAAATTCGGCCTAAGAACTTTCCTCCATTTTTTCCCAATTTTCCACCCCTAATCACTAATTAAATGATGAAATCAAAGACATAATCATGAAAATTAACCAAAACTATGTAAAAATCACTTACCCTAATCATCCACTTGGAAATCTCTCCAAAAATTGCCTCTCACCGAGCTTCCAAAATCAATTTTGTGTTATGAACTCAAACCCTCGTTTTTGAAATGTTTAAATTTGCCCAGGTATCCCTTCTACGCGAATGCGACCCCCTTTTCACGTTCGCGTAGCACAAATGATTCTGCTGCCCAAAAGCCTCCTACACGAACGCGATGCCCTGCTAACCCCATGCTTTGTGATTGCGACCTACCTTACGCGAACGCGTAGACCAAACGTGTGGGGTCCCAACTGCCTCATCTTCTCTTCACGAACGCGTTCCCCTTCTCGCGTTCGCGATGCACTAACTACCCAGACCTCGCGAATGCGTCTCCCTCTTCACAAACGCGAAGAAAAAATCCTCACTTGCCATCACCTACCCTTCGTGAATGCGGGACTCCCATCGCGAACGCGAAGGAGGAAACCAAAACTGGACACCAGAAATTCTTCAGCAGTCTTCCAAGTCCAAAATTGATCCGTTTACCATCTGAAACTCACATGAGGCCCCCAGGACCTTAACCAAACATACCATCAAGTTCTAATACACGATACGAACTTAGTCGAGCCCTTAAATCACCTCAAACAACATCAAAAATATGAATCGCACCCCAATTCAAGCCTATTAAAACTAAGAAAATTCCAACTTTTACACATAAGTCAACATCCGATCAACCTTTTCAACCTAAGCTTCCAACTTTGAGACTAAGTGTCTCAGTTCATTCCGAAATCTCTCCGGACCCGAACCGACTTCCCGGGCAAGTCACATAATAGCTATAAAGTATAAAATGAGCAATAAATGGGGGGGGGGG
>MCJB01007313.1:131573-142693 GCA_002018475.1 Nicotiana obtusifolia
TTGCCACGGCTAATATACGTATTTTCCACAACAACACTTTTTTCACTTTCTGCTTCTGTTTGGTCGGGGAAGGAGACGGGCCCGATATTTTGTATATGTATAGCGCAAATATTAGATGCACTATACCTACATGTCTTTTCAACTTCTGGTATAGCGCATCCTGCATATGCGCTATATATATATTTTGCCCGCCAATTTAAAATTTAAATATAGCGCATTTAACTCATGCGTTATACCTTAACGGACAAACGTGACGTTAAAATATAGCGTATTGAAGAAATGCATTATATATAAATTGATCATTAATTTTTTTTTAAATCTATTTTTGTGCTTTGAATTCAAAATAGTAACATTTTGGTTCCGGACTAGATTCAACTATAAGCACTAACACAGTAACACGGCTCTGAAATAGCCATTTTTGGAACTATATACATGGAGTATTGATTTCTAATAAAAGAAACCAAAAATTGACCACTCAAATGATAAAGTCTATAAGCTACAAAATAGGCAATAACTGCTTAATATTGGAGTAATCACTATCATCTGGCTAGCTAGGTTTCTCCAATCATGGAAATTGGATTCATCAATCACTCAACTCATCTTCACTATTTTTCTTGCACTTTAACCCTTTTACTATTAGTAGGACTTAATATTTGCCCTTCTCTTTTCTTCTTTTTTCCTTCAATTTTTGGGGAAAAAAAAAGAAGTTTAATTGGATGTAGCGAAAGTGACCCTGTGTCTTTGACCTATAGCATTAGGGAAAATTAAGTTAAATATAAACAATAAGATGGAGAAAATAAAACGGAAGCTAGAATTCTTAAAATAACATAATTGAGAGGAAAAAAGTGTTGTTGTGGAAAATACGTATATTAGCCGTGGCAATAACAAATTAAAATGATGAGAATAAAACATAAAGACATGCCACCAATTGTTTATGTTTGTCAATTAGCTTAAATGTTGGCAAAGGGGAAATGACTTATGAGAAAGGTTGTCTATTACGTTTTACTTGTCCCACTTCCAAACAAATTATGTATAGACAGTGAAAATATTGTATCGAACATTACTGTCACGATTCAAATTTTTCTTCGTAGAATTTCATGACGGTACATAGTCTCTGTCATTAGGTAAATCTAATATTTATTGTATTAATAGAAGAATTCAATCATCCACTGATAAATATGAAATAAAAATCTTATTATACAACTTATAATCTCAAAATCGATAATACAAGTCATAAGTTCTACTGAGTTTGCTAGAAAATCCCTAAATATAATTATGCGGAATAGAATTTAACAGTACAAGTAAAATATCAAAAGGTGACTCCGTGGCCTGTGAACGCGACAACAGGTTTACCTTGACTCTCCACAATAATGTTTGACTAGTCAGCTAATAATCCACAGTAACCGAGGCACCTGGATATGCACAAAAATATGCAAAAGTGTAGTATGAGTACACCACAGCGGTACCCAGTAAGCATCAAGACTAACCTCGGTGGAGTAGTGACGAGGAACAGTCAAGACACCTACCGGACTAAACAACATGAACAAGTCTGAAAGTGAACTAACAGAGAAACAATATTAATATAAAGCTAAGCAGGATAAGGGCTACAAAATAATACTTGCAATGGTACACTAGTAAAACAATATTTAACAGGAAGCAGTCAGGTAGTAATGCTGTAGAGTAAGTTGAACACAGTCTAAGTACGGTAAAACCAAATAAAGAAAAACCAGCAATAACTCAATAATAACAACAGCTTTCACACTGGATCTGTTCAAGCATTTCCACGAGGTACCAAACCTCATAAACACAGCTCATGGGTCCTAATTCATGAACCCTAATCACTTAACATCTTGTGCCTTCATTACAACTCATAACTGCACGGACAACTCTCGTGCCAATAGAACAATTCTCACATAGAAGACAAGTAGACAAGATTACGTATAATGGTCAATAACGTCAGGATTCATCTTCTAAAATCGATATAGGTGATTTAATTACGTGTATGGTTGTGCAAGTGTTCTACCATAATTCAAAAGTTAATAAGAGTAGCGACAATGAATGGCACGGAAGAAACGATCACCACGAAATGTACAGTGTAATAAAAGCAGCAATGAAGTTGAAACAACGACTAGCACAACAAGATTAGCTACATAGAACTAAGCAAATAGTGCAATACGGAGGAAGACAATTAATAGTATGACAAGGAGGCAACAATAAAAGACAAGTACAAAAGAATGGAGAAATCACAATAAGAGCCCTACCGAGGTACCGCCTCGTAGTCTCAAATCATAAAATAAATCACAAACTTTTTTTATATCACCGCGGGGAGCCTTTACATTTAATTTTTAAAATCATTTTTTCCGAAATAGCATCCCGCTTTTTAGCCCACCTTATCACACCGCATGGCTTCTAGTTATTCCCCTACTACTCACGCGTTTCAAGTCCACCTTATCTCACTGCATGTGTTTCAACACCCAGACCTTATACCACCACATGCATACCAATAACAATAACAGCAACGGCAAAAACCTCGTGTAAACATCATAACAACAGCACGGCGGAAACCTCGTGCAACAACATAGCAACAGCACGGAAGAAACCTCGTGCAAACAACATAACAATTCTCCCAACAATAACACGTGTGCCAAAATATAACAACTTAAATAAATGACTGTCACAATAGGTGCACACATGCTACAATATTTCTTCAAACAGTTTTAATATCATAACAACACAAAGCCCTCGGCTCAACAATACTGAATACAACAGCAGCAACAACAATACTAACACGAGAATATGACAAGTAAATCACCACAAGAACTTCAGAACACAAAGAAACGGAAGAACGAACTCACAAAGAAAGACACAACAGGAAAAATAATAGTCTCAATAAGAATAGTTCAACAAGGGAGAGGTATTTATAACAATGATTCCACGAAAGTACAATTCAACAACAAGAGAGATAGCATGCATCAATGACCCCAAATAAGAATACGTCAAAAATAAAATGAATAACAAACTTCAATTAAGGCTAAACAATTACGGAAGAGATAATAATGATTTCAATAAAGGTTAAGTAATTACGGGAAGGATAGCATGACTGTAAAAGAGGCAACAACATCAGTTAAGGCACATAAGAGTTTAATCGGCAATAAGGGTAGAACATAAAACAATTAATTTCAATTAAGACACGTAAAAGTGAATTTAGTAAATGGGGATTTAACATGACAAACAACTTCATATCTAATGAACATAAGAACCTAAGAGCCCTTAACGGTTAAATTTCCATATATAAGCCCGAGCACGTACTCTCACCTCGCGTACACGGCCTCCACATGACACAATTAGCACAAATAACTCAAATCCTAAGGGTAGTTCCCCCACACAAAGTTAGGCAAGATACTTACCTCAAAGAAGGTAGACCATTACTCTAAAATGACCTTCTCGAGTAAAATAACCTCTGGACAGCTCAATCTAGCTAAAATAACTTTAAATCATAAATAAAACTCATAGAAAATAATGCCGGATAATAAAGCTTCAATCTTTAACAAGAACTAAAAAGTTAACCCCCGCGCGCACCTCGGAACCCGATAAAATTCACAAAACCCGAATACCCATTCTGATACGAGTCCAACTATACCAAAATTATCAATTTCCAACATCAATTCGTCCATCAAATCATCATTTTACATTTTGAAAGAATTTTACAAATTTTTTCCCTAATTCCAATTTAATTCACTAATTAAATGATGAAGATAACTGTGGATTCATAAAATATAATAAGATTCGGGTAAAGAACACTTACCCTGATGAATTGCTTGAAGAACCCACGAAAAAACTCCCAAAACCAAGGTCTACAACTCAAAATATTAAAAAAAAATGGCAACCCTCGAATATAACCTCTCTGTCCAGCACTTTTCACATTTGCGGACAATAAGCCACTCTTGCGACTAAAATCTCGCTTCTGCAGATGATTCACTCTCTTGCACTGCCATCCCTTATGCGAGCCCAAGCACCACACTTGCAATGGCGTAGGTGTGCGGGGATTCTCGCTTCTGCGAGCACACACACAGCTGCTAGCTTGTGCTTCTGCATCTTCATCTTCGCGTCCGCGTCCGCGATCACGCAGGTGGGAAGAATACTTCGCACCTGCGACCACCGCCCAGTCCTTCCCCTTTTGCTTTTGCGATCACTGCGTCATCTATGCGGTCCCGCACCTGCGACCAAATCCATCACAGGTGCGAAGACACTAGTCCAGAACCCTTCAGCATTTCTTAAGTCTAAAACTCTAATCCATTATCCATCCGGAATCCGCCTGAGGCTCCGGGACCTCAACCAAATATACCAACACGTCCTAAACACGATAAGAACTTAGTCGAGACCTCAAAATCACATCAAACAATGTCGAAATTACGAATCGCACCTCAAATCGAACTTATGAAATTCCAAATATTCCAACTTCCAAAAATGTCGAAACATACCAAATCAACCTAGAATGACGTCAAATTTTGCATGCTAGTTCCAAATGACATAACGAGCTAATCCAACTCTCGGAATCGGAATCCGAGCCCGATATCAATAAAGTCAACTCTCGGTCAAACCTCTCAACCTTCCAAAACTTCAACTTTTCAATTTTTGCCGAAATGTTTCAAATTACTCTACGGACCTCCAAATCCAAATCCAGGCGCACGCCTAAGTCCAAAATCACCATACAACCTGTTGGAATCATCAAAATGCCATTTCGGAGTGTCTACACAAAAGTCAAAAATCTGGTCAACTTTTACCACTTAAGCTTCTAAAGCAAGAATCCTTCTACCAAATCAATCCCGAATCATCCGAAAATCGAACTCGGCCACACACGCAGGTCATAACACATATACGCAGTTACTCGAGATCTTAAGCCGCCGAACAGAACACTAATTCTCAAAACGACCGATCGAATCGTGACAATTACGATCTTAAAGTAAACTGAATTATTGGCCGATGCTATATGATGTAAAATAGCTGCTAAAAACATGAGTTAGGCGTGGCTACAAAAGATACATACTTTGTACGTGATTTGAAGTATTTACCGGGAGAAAATGACAAAAATTGACGCTTATGTTTGGGTAGGTTCAAAATAGTTACGTTCCTTAAATATATTCTTAGCTATTTTGGTCCTTAAAGTTTGCCTAAAGTAAGTATTTAATTAGCGAGAAATACTAGAGAAGTCCCTTCAAATCACAAAAATTGCATGCAACACCCAAAACTGTATCATAAATTAAAAATAAATCAAAAATAACAAAAATTATACCTTAAAAAAATACTCAGCTTTAAGGATCAAAATTGCTCATGAATATATTCAAAGACTATTTTGAACATGTCCCAAACATAAGTGATCATTTTTCTCATTTGCGCAAAAATGTCAACTCCCAAGGGAAACAGGAAACAGGTACTTGTCTTACTTTTCATTTTTGTATATTTCAGGAAGAATGCCATCTTTTATATTTAGTAATACTAATTATATATGCTTAATCAAATTATTTAGACGCACAAATGAGATGGGAGATGCTAATTACTTTTGGACAGCAGAAAAGATAAAAATGTCGAAAGTCGGTCAATCTTTGGAAGCATCGAAAAGGGAAGGAAAAAAAGCAGATAGAAATTCAGTGATAATTGCAATTTCTAAATTTATTTATGATGGCCAACCATTCCAATCCAGGGATTACCGACAATGAAAATGTGGTAGTTACCCGACATTAATTTGTGAATACTTCGTTTTATGATCAAACACCACACAGAATATCGTTTCTTACGTTAATAATGTCATCTTAAAGTTAAAGTTAATAATTAAACTTCATCAGCTTGACAGTAACATATTAGTGGAATATTCAAATAAATCATCACAAAAAGGAAGCAACTCAAAAAAGTTGTTCCTGCCGGCAACCTAAAAAGAGATACTGCCAAAAACAAAAACTCGAACCTAAAAGAGTTGTTCCTGCCGGCAACCTAGTTAGTTGAGTGCAAATTCAATAGAAATAATGCCCTAAGTTGGAGCGGAGCTATAATATTAGGTACTGGTTCTAACAATTTCGGCAGTTTTATTATCACCATGTATTTAAATTGATGAATTCATTAAATTATATATAAATATTTAATTATGAACGCTTTAGCTAAAATGAAGGAGTAAAACTCATAAATTTTAAATTTTGACTCTGCTTCTAACTCGGTTCCTATTCTTATATACGTAAACTAAGCAGATACTTTTGTCCTTGCATATTTTAAATCATATTTTTCATGAATTCGGCACGCTAAAAGATAACGAAAGAACACTAGTTCTATTGGCTCTAAGCCGGTATTCTTTCTAACAACCGAGTCAATGACCAAAGGATCTAAAGCATCGTCATTAGAGTTCCTTACGCATGAAGCCAACAAAAAAGAAAAGCAATCCGGTACATTGAGCTTGCGCTATGTATTTGGGAAAGGGCTGGATTACAAGGGTCTTTTGTACACAATCTTATCCTGCGTTTATGCAAAAGTCTGTTTCTACGACTCAAAACCGTAATTTTCTAATCACATGACAGCAACTTTACTAGTTAGTCTCCCCTTTCAACTAATGATATTACAAATTATATGTTCCTTCTAAATGCACTAGCTCGTATACCATTTGAAAGATGAAACACATGCATATCCCAAAGAAAAAAGAAAAGAAGAACAAAAGAACTTCAATAATCTTTTCAGTAATTTCCTTAAAACCTATTATGATATTATAGCATAATTTTTATGTGGCGAAAACTTCCTTTTCATCATTCTGTTTCAGTTTCACCAGTTGGCCAATTGTGGAGTCAAAACATTTGCTATTGATATGTACTTTTGAATGCTTTTCCGTGAGTTCTTGTCCTGTTCTTCTAATGATGTTTTTTTCACATTTTAATAGGAAATTAGCTAGCGCCAAAAGAAAGCCTAAAGTAGTTGGAAAATTCAAAAAAATAAAAAGGGAAAAAAAACTCGAACCTAGCACGTTGTGACACGTGAAGTGCACATGCGACTAAATTGGTGATTTTCTTGTTTGGCCTGTATGTATAGCACATGACTCATACATGATTTTGTCTCAATAAAAGAATTATGAGCAATATATTGACACTCTTTTGTTCTCTTTCTGCTGTGTGACCACTTAATTAAGTGCAAGGAACAAAATGAATTGAAGATCATTTAAACTTCTTATCCAGCTTAGAAAAAGGTAAAGCAGAGGACAATATCAATAAATCAATCAGACAATTAACGATATTCCAATCACAAATTAGTTGGAGTCACTTCCAGAAGTTAATCATCTATAAATACGCTGCTATAGTTGCACCAATTTCATTTCAATACCAAATAGTTAATTTCAAACAATTGTGAGATATTCCAACTAGAAGTTCTTTAAATCAAACGTGTATCCTTGCACTAAGGTATAAAGGATAGTTCGGTACACAATATATCTCGTGTTCACGTAGGGTTTAAAAAAAGATCACATTAAAGGATGTAATGTAGATAGTCTATTCAAATACAAATATATAGAAGGGAAGAGAATATGGGACATTTATTGTGCAATATTCTCTCCTGATTTGTCGTTCCAAGATTATTGCTCCATAATTATTTCCATTCCTTGTTTATCTCCTATTATTGTGCATGGCTTTTGCTATATATAGAGGCCACATTCTGTCTTTGTAATTATCTCTGAACATCATCAATAAAACAAGAACCATAAATTTATTATGGTATCAGAGCGGTCTTTGTGAAGATCCTCCGATCGAAACCAAACCCTATCAATGGCCGGTGATAATGATAAATCAGCGGGCAAGACCAAAGAAGGAGGAATCGATCATGATTCTCCTCACTATCTCCATCCTTCCGATTACCCAAGGCAGATGCACGTAAACGATATGCTCACTGACGGGAACTACGCAGATTGGTCTCAGGAAATGCTCAATTTTCTGTTCGCCAAAAATAAGGTTGGCTTCAGCAACGGCACGATCAAGAAACCGGAAGAAGAATCACCCAACTACATGCCCTGGATGAGATGTGATGCTATGATCAAAGGATGGTTACATACGGCTATGGAAAAAGAGATCAAAACCAGCGTAAAATACGCCATGACGGCTCGTGAAATCTGGATGGATCTAAAGGAGCGGTTCGGGAAAGTAAGCGCACCTAGGGCGTATGAGTTAAAGCGATCACTCACGTCCACTAAACAAGAAGGAACGTCTGTCTCGGCTTATTATACGAAACTTCGCGGGATCTGGGATGAGATCCAAAGTGTTCTGCCCGTCCCAAAATGTAACTGCAGTGACTGTGTTTGTGAAACAGGAAAGAAGCTTCAAGAACTAAAAGACAAGGAGAGGCTTTATGAGTTTTTACTTGGTCTGGACGCGGAGTTCGGGACTATTAGAACACAGATCCTCGCCATGAATCCTACACCATCCCTTGGGAACGCTTACCACCTCGTGGCCGAAGATGAGCAGCAGCGTGCCATTACAGGAACCAATAGGCCCTCGTCTCAATCGGTCGCCTTCCAAGCACATGTTCCTGCCAGGCGCGACCCTAATCAGCCCCAAAATCGTTCGAAACAGAAGGACGTGAAACGGAGCAGCAGTGAACCGGTGGAACATTGTACCTTTTGTGGAAGGGATGGGCACAACAAGGAAGGTTGCTTTAAACGCATAGGTTACCCGGAGTGGTGGCCGGGAAAAGGTAAGCAGGACAAGCCCAAGCCGTCGGCAGCGTATGTTGAAGGAGAAAAGAGTCCAATTGCAGGATTAAGCGATTCTCAATACCAACAATTTGTGAAGCTTTTCGGGAACAAAGATGGTGCTAGCACAGAAGAAAGCAGACCCAAAGCAAATTTGGCAGGTAACATGGACAAAGAAGGTAAATGGATAGTCGACTCGGGCGCTACCGAGCATATTATTTATGATGATTCCTTGCTTAAAAATAAAAGAAAAAGACGTTATGAGCCCACCGTTACTATACCAAATGGTGAGGCTGTACCTGGCGAAGGAAGAGGCGATTGTGCTCTCCCAAGTGGAGCGATAATTAGAGAAGTGCTTCATGTCCCAAAATTTAAATGCAACTTGCTTTCTGTTAGTAGATTGTCTAAAGAACTTCAATGTGCTATTACATTTTTTCCTGAATTTTGTACCATACAGGACTTGTGTTCGAGGACATTGATTGGAGCGGGTGATTGCGAGGATGGTCTCTACAAGATGGGGATGTTTGAAACCAAGCGGCATGCTATGATGACTACTCAAAGCATGTGGCACAAGAGATTAGGTCACCCCTCAAATTCTAAATTATGTCATTTGGATTTTTTCAAAAACACTTCTTTGGATAATAAGGATTTTTGTGATTCATGTGTTAAAGCTAAATTTGCAAGATTGCCGTTTCCAACTAGTGTTACTAAGACAAATGCTTGTTTTGAATTAATACATTGTGATATATGGGGCAAATATCGCACACCGTCTCTCACACGTGCGAACTATTTTTTAACAATAGTTGATGATTTTAGCCGTTTCGTGTGGGTTTTCCTTCTCAAACACAAAGATCAGGCAAGTTTGTGCCTTGTAGATTTTCACAAAATGGTTAAAGTCCAATTTGAGAAGGATATCAAAAGAATAAGGTGTGACAATGGTGGGGAATTTGTTTCAAACAAAATGCTTGCTTTTTATGCGAAGGAGGGGATTCTGCTAGAAACTTCCTGTCCACACGCACCACAACAGAATGGTGTAGTGGAACGAAAACACCGGCACTTGTTAGAAACAGCACGCTCCTTAAAATTCGAGGCGAATCTACCCATAAAATTTTGGGGAGAATGTGTTTTAACCGCAGCACATGTTATAAACCGTTTACCATCTGAAGTGATTGAGAATAAAACACCCTATGAAGTTTTACACAACTCAAAACCCGACTATGATCATATGAAGGTTTTTGGTTGTCTAGCTTACTATAGGAGTATTGAGACCAAAGGAGATAAGTTTGAAGTGAGGGGGAGACCGGGTGTTTTTCTTGGGTATCCTCCCGGAACCAAAGGATACAAAGTCTATGATCTCCAACACGGCAAAATGGTGACCTCTAGAGATGTCAAATTTCTAGAAAATATTTTCCCTTTTGCTCGAGACATTACTGATAAAGAAGAAATTTTTATTTTACCTCAACGATGGGATATAGACCATGGTGGGCCAAATCAAACTCGGCCCAATGAAGCCCTACCCACTTCTCTTATTTCCGAAAATGAGCCACAAGAAACTCATGATGGTCCAGATCTATCTGGGCCAAATGAAGACACCAATGGACCTGTCACATCCGGCCCAAACCAAACCAACCAAACCCAGCCCGAAAACACTCATGAGCCCGTTTATGATAACCAACATGAAACAGGGTTTGAAACTACTAATGAAACACATGGGCCCACAAATACCAGACCACTGAGAAGCAAATCACGACCTGCGCGACTTGATGGTTTTGAAGTCAACCTACCCCCATCATTAGACCATACGCAATCATCGCTCCATCAAGACCCCTCCACGGTACATCCCTTAGCACATTTTATTTCTTATGATAAATTTACTAACACTCATAAATCTTTTTCGACGGTTACCACAAATAATGAGCCTAAACATTTCAAGCAAGCAGTGAAAGATGTCAGGTGGATCGAAGCCATGAAACAAGAGATCCAAGCTCTTGAAGAAAATGAGACTTTGTCTTTGGAAGAGCTACAAAAGAAAAGCGAGCGATTGATTCAAAATGGGTTTACAAGATCAAGTACAAGCCAAATGGAGATGTTGAACGATACAAGGCACGTCTTGTGGCTAAAGGCTTCACACAGATGGAAGGGGTTGATTTCCACGAAACTTTTGCCCCAGTTGCGAAATTAGTTACGGTACGCACCCTTTTGACCGTGGCCGTGAAGCGTGATTGGCACATTCATCAACTTGACGTGAACAATGCATTTTTGCATGGCGACTTGCATGAAGATGTGTACATGAAGATTCCCTAAGGTTTTGGAAAACAAGATGACAACAGGGTATGCAAACTCCAGAAATCCTTGTACGGTCTCAAGCAAGCTTCAAGAAATTGGTACCAAAGGTTCACTCATTCTTTAT
>MCJB01007324.1:0-13263 GCA_002018475.1 Nicotiana obtusifolia
ATGTCGATTTTTGGTTCATGATTCTGACAATCCTGAAATTCATAATAATACGGTAATTGAATCTGACAATGATGAATTCTTTGAAAACGTCTATCCGTATAAAATTGAATGCAAGTCCTCGAATGAAAGATTTAAACGACCACGGGAAGAACCAAGGAGAATGCCCCTAGCGAAGAAAATCCAAGGCGTAGCAAACGTCAAAGGACGTCTACTTCCTTCGGTCCAGATTTTATGACATTCTTGCTTGAAAATGAGCCTCAAACTTTCAAGGCGGCTATGTCATCTCCTGATTCAGCATTTTAGAAAGAGGCAGTCAATAGTGAGATTCAATCAATCTTAGATAACCACACATAGGAAGTGGTTGATCTTCCTCCTGGAAACAAACCTTTAGGTTCTAAATGGATTTTTAAAAGGAAAATGAAAGTTGATGACATTATTGACAAACATAAGATAAGGCTTGTGGTCAAAGGTTATAGACAAAAGGAAGGTCTTGATTATTTTGACACATACTCGCCTGTAACAAGAATAATGTCCATTCGGGTGTTAGTGGCTCTGGCAGCCTTGTATGGTCTTGAAATTCACCAAATGGATGTTAATACAACTTTCTTAAATGGTGATTTGGAGGAAGAAATTTACATGGAACAACCCGAGGGTTTTGAGTTTCCTGGTAAAGAAAAGAAAGTGTGCAAACTTGTAAATTCGCTTTATGAACTTAAACAAGCACCCAAACAATGGTATGCTAAATTTTACCAAATCATGTTGGCAAATGGCTTTAAAATTAATGAGTGTGATAAATGTGTTTACATTAAAAACACTCCAGGCCACGAAGTCATTGTTTGTTTGTATGTTGATGACATGTTGATAATGAGCAAAGATATGGCAGATATAAATGCTACAAAGCGCATGCTGGCTAGCAAATTTGACATGAAAGAGTTGCTAATGTAAACTTAGGAATCAGAATTCATAAAACTCCACAAGGTTTAGCATTATCACAGTCTCACTACATATAGAAAATACTTGACAAGTTCAAGTACTTGGATTTCAAGATTGCCAGAACTCCAATTGATGTGAGTTACGCACTTCAATAGAATGAAGGTAAAAGTAAATCACAAAGGGACTATGCGAGAGTGTTGGAAAGTCTAATGTATATCATGAATTGTACACAACCAGATATAGTATGTGCTATTAGCAAACTGAGTCGGTTCACAAGTAATCCCAATCACACTCATTGGATGGCAATGAAACAAATTTTGGGTTATCTGAAACATACTCAAGACTATGCTTTGCATTATAATAAATATCTCGAAGTGATTGAAGGATATAGTGATGCAAATTGGATCACTGGATCATATGAAGTTAAATCCACGAGTGGATATGTTTTCACAATTGGGAGTGGAGCAGTGTCTTGGAAATCATCCAAACAGACTTGCATCGCTGGTTCCACTATGGAATTCGAATTCATAGCTTTAGACAAAGCCGGTGAAGAAGCTGAATGGCTTCAGAATTTCCTAGAAGATATTCCATTCTGGCCCAAACCTTTGGCTCCTATATGTATACATTATGACAATCAAGCAGCAATAGGTAGGGCAGGGAGCGTAATGTATAATGAAAAATCTCGTCACATACGACGGAGACACAATACAGTTAGACAACTCCTCTCTAGTGGCATTATCACGATTGACTATGTAAAGTCAAGAGATAACGTAGCGCATCCGCTTACAAAAGGCTTATCTAGAGAGGGAGTTAGTAGATCATCAATGGGAATGGGTTTAAGGCCGAGGACAAGTCATCTGGCGGTAACTCTACCTAGCAGACTAGAGATCCCAAGAGCTAGGTTCAAAGAGATCAAACAAAGTTGTGACTGACAGTTCAACATTGTCAAATAACTCAACCCCTTCTCGGATGAAGACAATGTTCAGAAATAAGGATAAAACTTTATGGCTTGTTAATGAGTTAATAAAGCCTTAACGTTTTTGAATGATTATCTAAATCTGCCAGTATATGACCAGATAATGTGGCTATAGGACCACATGTTTAGAAACCACCTATGTGAGTGTTAAGTGTAAGCCGCTTTAAAGGAGAATGACAAGTGAAGGCCCACTGTCTATGCACTCATGAAACCAGGCGGTGTTCATGGCTGAAACGAACATAACCGTGAGAACCATAAACGGTTGAGGATTGATTGTGTAACTTATGTTGTCTAGGTATACAACTAAGTTCGACGGTTCAAAAGATATTCAATTCTACCGATTAATCGAGTATATCCGATATAAGTTCACTACGGAAAGTTCAAATGGGAACCTACTTATCCATATGCAGTCAATCTTCGCTTGTATATCACACTCGTCCGCACATTCTTTTATATTATGGCCATTCCCCATTCATGTGGGGGATTGTTAGGTATCGATATAGGTGAATGGGAAATGATGGGATGAAAAATGAAGAGAATGTAAAAGGTCCCTTTTACTTTGGTTAAAGCATTTGTCCCACATAGAAAAAAGAAAGAAAAAGAGAGGTGTAGATATTACATTACACCTTCTCTAGTTGCTAAAAGGGTTGAAGAGGCAAGGACCCATCGCGCCGTCGTCATCGTCGCTCGCTCGGCTCGGCTTCGGCTTCGGCTTCGGATTTGTCAAAGATCGATTGATTGATTATCTTTTTGGACAAACTTTTCTTTAATTATTTAATTAATTGTTTAATTATTTAATAACCCGGATTTTTTCGAATTTCCCTCCAAACCTGGTGACTGATCTGAATGGTTGCAAATATTCAGAATCAGTACCTCCAACCTGGTGACTGATCTGAATGGTTGCAAACATTCAGAATCAGTACCTCCAACGGCTATAAATTCTTGATTTTTTCCAGAATTCAACACGAATTGATCTGCACTCTAACTTTATGAAAAAATTCTGTGTGATATGCTGTTGTTGAGTGGTTCGCCGTTACCGGAATTTGGAGTACTACTATTCTAGTAAGATAATCGTTCTATCCTGGGAGGGGATATTCCATCAACCTCGAGTACTGTGAGGGGAATAATTTCCTTAAGGACACACTTTGAACTAAGTGGGCTCGATTATATTCTGAAAAAAATTCTACATTGTTTATGTTCTTCTCCAGTTTCTGCTGTTTGCCGTTTTTGTTTCTACACTGTTTTTACTAAGTATTTGACAGATTGTTTAAAAGTTATTTTAAAACATATACAGATTATTATTGCGAACACAACATTCGCTATCTTCTACTCTAAATTGTATAAATAGATTTTTGAGTTTAGTTTGCTATTAATAAAATTACTGGTACAAGTAAATTTTTAATTTATTTCTTATTCTGCTAATTTCTTCATCATTCAATGTTATTAAATTATATGCTTGGTTCTTTTTCTTTTTTTCTTTTTTACTTTTTTCTCTTTTATAAAATAAAAATTATTTGTGCCATAGTTATCTATAAGGTAAATTTAAAAAATTTAAAACTATCACGGTATCGGAAAGAGTTAAAAAAGAAAAAGATAATTATTCATAATCTAGAGGGTAAAATAAACATTTCAAAAGTTAATTGAGATAGAAGGAGGAGAATGCAAATTTGTTTCCGTGAGAAATGCCAATCATTCAAAGTTGAAATAGCAGTTTAATTTTTAGACTTTAGATGCTTGATTCTGAATGATGCCAATTCCCAAAGTCCAGCTGAATCATTACGTCATGTGACTGTTAATCATTCGTGCTAAAACTGCTACTTATTTCTGCCATTTCCCTTTATTTTAAGTCAAATATTTTGTTAAATTCATAAGAACGTGTCCGTAGAGGGGCTAAGAGCATGGTAGAATAAGAATCACAAATTAAATTACCGAAATTATATTTATAACGTATCGTATGGAGTGACCAAATGATGCTTAAACATAATGCGAGGTACAAAGCTGTAAAGTACAAAGCAAAGCAAAGACAGCGATGTTGCAAACTGCAGTTAATTCTTGCTACACCAGAATATGATGTTAATTCTTGCTTAGTCATAATCACATGCATTAATTATCATCATCATCTTTATCATATCACAATATCCATCATCATCATTCATTACCAAGAGATGTACGGGAGAATGATCCAAATCTTTTCGTCCTTAACTAAAGGTGTTGAAATTGAGATAAGATAATGAAATTTTTTTTAGTTTAAGAGCTTTATCCCTATTCCTTCCCATGTACACTAGTAGGCCAACATTATGCTAGTTTAAAGACTCCTTCGGTCATAATTCTTTTTTTTTAATTTTTTAAATCAGTGTTTCATCATGAAATTCAAATTCAACTTGAAGTTAAATTTCGGAATCTTTCAGAACTTAGAAAAATTTTCAAAAAGTTATTTTACACAATTTTTTCTCTAAGTATGACTCATAAAATTCAAAAACAACTTCAATTTGTATTTATGTTCAAAAATACAATTTTAATTTTTAAATATCATTTTTACTTGAAAAGAAATTTACTTTTTTAAAAAAAAATTTTGCTCCCACTAAATTAGTCGGCTAGTTGGTTTTGCTTAAAGAAAAAAGGAAAAATCAATCATTATTCCGCAAAAAGTTAGGTAGTATTATAGTAACAAGATTCGTTCAATGAATATGCAAGAGTTGGGCTGCCGCAATTCCTAACCTTTTAAGACTGAAAAGCCATATATTATTTCAATTAATGGATTATGCACAACAATAAAAAAAGTGCTTTAGAAAAAGTCTAAAACAGCATTCTTTTCTAGACAAAATAAAGGAATCCAACCACTCATTTCAAAGCTGGAAAGGAGCAAACTGTTAGCCATTCCCACAGGGAGTAGGGGACCAAAAGCCATGGAGTTTAGTAACTTTTGAGTTCTAAAGGCTTTAGTTTCTGTAAAGTACTGCTTAGTAAGGCCTAATTGTTGTTATTATTAATTTTTCTAACTTATGCTGTCTAAAGAGTAAAGAGTTGTAAAGAGTTTGCGGATTTGAAGGTTCTTCCGATTAAAAATAATGATGCGAATCTTTTAAATATACAAGTTACAATACAGGTTCGCTATACAAAAATACACCTTCCAAAACACTTTTATAAATCAAATAAAAAATAGTTTCTTAATTAATTGTTAGCCATTTTAGGAATTCTATTAGACTTTTTTAATTACTTATATTTAATTGTTAATTAATTGATTCATGAAAATAACTAAAAATATCATGCATTACATTTAGGATTTATTTTTACATTTTTAGGATTGAATTAGTAATTGTTGACTTTATAAAATTGAAAAAATCATAAAAGTAGTTCATTTTTACACTTTTCTTAATTTTAATATTTAATTCCTAGAATCTAGCATTGTTTTAATTTTTATAAATAGTTAATTTAGCTTAATTTCACATTTTAGGTAGATTAGGACTTTAATTGCTAAATCTTCTAGTTTTTTAAAAAATAAAAATAAAAGAGAGGTTAAATAACAAAAGAATTTAAAAATGAAACAAAGGAGAAGAAGGATCGGATTGGGCCAGGTACTTCAAACCTAAACCTAGCTCAATTTGAAAAACAATCGGACCAGCCCAATACAATCCCCCTCCCCCCACTACCCTCAAACCCCTTCGTTCCCAAACGACCCCCTGTATACCCAAACCCTAACCTAATCCCAAACCCTAGCAGCCTTTTAAGCTCCCGCTGCCATGGTTTCCACCCCTCCAAAATCTCACCCAACAACTACCATTACTCCTTCACCCCACAACTATACCCCGTTACCACCTAAAGTCCTTAAAACACTTCGTGGATTTCAAAACGAAAATCAAAAGAATTGTAAAATCCAAAATCAGAGCTTGTTGGAAGCCGATTTGAGCATGAATGGACCTTAGTCGTGTGTTCTTAACAAGAACACACGTTTAAGGTCAATTTTTTGCTTTAAAATCGCATTATTAGATGATAATCCGAGGTATCCTCCTTTTCTTTTATTTTGTTTTCCGTTTGTAGTATCGATTCATCTTCTACCCCGCCTTTCTGTAATCTTCCGTGTTCGATTTGGTGTTAGATGTTAAAACTGTCTTCATCGCTTTGTTTCCTCGTTTGGGCTCGAGTCATAAGACTCTGTGGCAAAGCCACAAATGAAACAAGCTTTCTAAAATTGAAGCCCAAAAGAAAATTAAGAATTCATTTGATGTTATGGGCCGGGTCAGTCTTAACCCGTTAAGAATTAAAATTAGAAAAGGATAGAGGTCTGTGGAAGCTTCTAGTTAAGCCCTACACAGTAATTAAATAATAAAACAAAAAAAACTTTGGGAGGTAAAAGGAAGTTTTAAGAAGTTTAAAACAGATTTTGTTTTGGGCAGGGGTAACGGTCACATGCAAAATCTATGAGGGGAGTGTATGGTTACATGGGGTGAGGGATTCTGTTAAAAAAAAAAAGAAGAAGATAAAATCGAAGGGGGGGAGTCTGTTTTGGTTTTGGGGATATAAAAAGGGGGATAAGTCAGTCAAAAAGGGGGATGGAACAATATACTGATAGCAGAGAACAGCGGTGCACACACACATAGATATTTTGGGAGATTTCTGGCACGGAGTGGTAATTAGAACTTTCTTGTTTCTGTGTTTAATTAAAAAGAAGGACTATTGGGTTTGGCTGGAATCAACTGCTGCTGTTGTAGTTTGAGCTGCTGTTGCTGATACGTTATAAGTCTGTCATAGCTTCCTAGGTATGTTCGAATTACCATGTAGTTACCAGTTTGAAGTTAATGTCAAAATGATATGTTTATTGTTCAGATATGTGTAAATGAGGTGTATGTGCTGCCTTTGTTTCTCTGATTAATGGCTGTTGATTAGTTGATGCTATTTCTCCAATTGATTCCTATATGTTAGCTTGTTAAATAATACAATTGAACTTATTGGTTTTCATAATGATTAGTTCTATCGCTATTGATTTTCACTCTGATTTGCTTCAACAGTGAGCTTCATGTTAAGTAATCAGTTGGAACATTAAGTGTCGATAAGTTTGCATTATAGGCTGCTTGGATTTCTTTGTGTTGCTGACGATAAATATGTTGAATCGTAAATCCAGCTCCTTCTAAAACTATGTTCCTTTCTCGCACTGTTGCTACATTATCAGTTCATCCTTTGTTAGTTGCAAAATAGTTGAAGTTTGATTGACATTATTGGTAAAAACTGTTTAGTAACTGGGGATGGTAAGATTAGTTCTTTGTTTGGTCAGTCAGATTATTAGTTGGAAATATGAAGTTTTAGTTGAACTGAAACTGTTCATTGGTTGTAATCGGGATCATCTGTGGAAATAATGCTATTAATGTAGCATTTGGAATGTAGTCTCTTATAAAGTTTGGTTATGTCTGTAATTATGTCGATTTGCCTGTTGTAAGGTTCACTATCCTGAAAAACAGCACTATTAGTAGTAAACCTAGATTGTGGTCAGTTTATTAAAACATTGGCTATATCCATAATCATGTAGATTGGCTCATTTTTTGGTGACAGATTTGTTTTACTGTAAATTTCGAGTGTAGCCTATCTTACTAAGCTGGGCTATGCTGAAATAGTGCTGCTAATGCAAAAATTCCAATTATAATCGTAGTTGTGAATTTAATGGTTATGCTTGGCAACTAAACTATGATTGGCTTGCTTTAAGAAGTCTGTTGTACTGTTAGTGTAAAGTTTGGCATGTAATTATATTTATGAATTTGATAGTTGTGTTTGTAACTAAGTTGGGCTGATTGATCTAAATTAAGATGAATATCATAGAAATGGTGCTATTAACGTAAGGTTTAGAGTACAGTCATCTTTACGAACTACTGGCCATGTCTGTAATTGAATATCCCTCATGTGAATCTGTGCACTTTAAGAATTAAGTAGGGCTGTTTTTTCTGAAAAATCAATTATCATCTTATGTTAGACGATTAGTATTGGGCTTAATCCATTACTCATTGGAAGCTAATTGGGCTGATTGCTAATAAGACTTCTTCATAATGCATAACAATAAAAGTTCTTTTAAATTAATAGGGGTGTGCCATACAATTAACGACGATCACCAATGGCCCTCTTAATTAATTAAATGCATGATTAGAGTAAGTAAGCTTTAACGCTTCAAACTTTAATAGCTCAGTTCTGAGCACGATTAACTACATTATGGCTATGGGTACGGTTCCCGTGACATAGTAACAATGTCAATTTCGAGGGTGCCTTTTAGGTGACCCGATTTTAACAACTTTAAATAATAAAGGCTTTCGAATTAGTTTGAGGTGTGCCATACCAAATGAAATTTACCAGTACATGGCCCTCGTTAATTAAATACTTAGAAAAATCGAGGTGCGCCGTTTAGCGAATTTCATGGCTCTCGAAAACTAAAAATGCATAGTCTAATTTAGGCGCGTTATTCCAATAACTTAATTTCCTAAAGTCGGGTGCGCATTTATGTGACCCAAATCCAAAATTCCAATATTAAATTAAAAGATATTACGAATTGCGGGTGCATTTATTCGACGTAATTTGTGACATATTTTGGTTAACATTGCAATTCTCCAATAATTTTAAAAGAGAAAAAGCAAAATAAAGTAAAATGCATTATAGGCTAATAGTAGGTATTAAAATCAAATAATAAGTCGATTATGACAATGAAGCGACCGTGCTAAAACCACGGAACCCGAGAGTGCCTGACACCTTCCCTCGGGTTAACAGAATTCCTTACCTAGAATTTCTGGTTCGCAGATTTCGTTAAGAAAGTCAAATCTTTTTCTCGATTTGGGATAAAACCGGTGACTTGGGACACCAATATAAAACTCCCCGGTGGCGACTCTGAAAAATAAACTAAATAATCCCATTTCGATTAAAGTCACTTTAATTGAATAAACTCTTTATATACTCCTCATGCTTTTTTTTTAAGAGGTGTGACACTATTTGGTATAAGTAACCTATAATGTGCTTTTGAAGTAACATAATATATAGTGAAAACTTTATATACACTGTAGGTCGGGTTGGTTCGGATTTTTTTAATTACGAAACTGAATTAATGGTGTGGGGTTTTCAAATCTGTAAACCAAACCAAACCAACAAAATCGGATTTTTAAATCTTGGGTTTTTTTGGTATTTTTTTGGATTTTTGGATTTTTTTCAAATTTTTTTCCGGTAAAATCTTCATAGCACAGAATATGTAATTGTGCTCCAAATATTTCTTTAGTTCTAGTAAAATACAACTATATAATGTATTTTCTAAGAAAATAATACAATAATATGAGATAAGTCATAGCACTATACTAAAATATTTAATAACAAAGATAATAAAATTGCATAAAGCAAATATTGCTAATTAATAAGTTATAATAAAAATTAACATAATCTAAAAATATTACATAGGTCATGCTAAAATAAGTATAGCTAATAAGTACTATTAATTACATAACTAAGTACCAAAGAAAGAGATAAATTAAGTTATGCATTTTCATAATAAACCAGTGTAAAACAAAAAAAAAATAATAGATATCCAGCACTATCATTATTCCTAGTGTTTGAATTGAATTTCTTTTGTTAGCTTTAGTATTTGATTTGAACTTTGTTTAAATTACTACATTTATGGGCTATAAAATTTATTTAACATTCAAGAATGTTAAGTCAATCTTGAAATAATACGTTATAAGATAAAACTGTGAAAAAGTATAAGAAATATTTATAAATTATATTACAATAAATTATTATATGTATAAAATATTTTTTAAAATTTTATAAATGTACTATCGGGTTGGTTTGGTTTCGGTTTGACCTTTTTTAGTTAAAAGCAAACCAATCCAATTATGATCGAATTTTTTTCCCAAATCAAACCAAACCACAATCGAATTTTTTTGATTTGTCTCGAATTATCGGATTAATGCGGTTTATCGATTTTCTTTGTTGAACTCTTAACAAATAATTTAATTTATACATCAACATGTAAAATATGTATATTTTATACAACCAGCGGAGTTCCGTCGGCCACTAATAAAAATACTTACTATCTTTGGCTTGTTTACCAACTAGCTTCTAGACACATGTAAAGCACGTGTATCCAAAGTCAATTTGTGAAGATTTTTAAAACGATATAGATAATATTAAAACATACAAATAATGAGAATTTGAAAGGGAGGTACAAACTAAAATTGATGAATAGTAAGTCTATTTGAATGACTTAATCAGTGCTCAGGTGAATGATACAATTACCCATAAAAATAAAATTATCTACCCTTGCTTATCTATTTACTTTTTTACCCATCAAGCTTCCTATTTCTCCTTTTCTTTTTTATTACTCTGCTTCTTTCTTTTTTTTCCTTCTTTTCTCCTTTTCTTTTTCCTCATTTTTTTCTTTTTTTCTTCTTTTTTGTTCATTTATTTTTTACCCAAATCATATTATTATTATTATTATTATTATTATTATTATTATTATTATTATTATTATTATTATTATTATTACTACTATTTAATTTCATACTTAATTTTGGATCCTTCATTATTTTATTTTTTCTCTTTTATCTTTTTTTTTTGTTTTCTTTATTTGTTGTTCCTTTTTTAATTTCATTTAACTCTTTTTTTCTTTATTTTCTTTTTCTCTTCATAATCTAATTTCATTGACTTTTTTTTGCTCTTTTTTGTTATTCTTCTTTTTTATACAATAAGAAAAGATATTTATTATATAATAAATATTTGTTCACCTTTTTTAATACAACTGGTATAATACATTTATCTTTTTCTCTTATTTCCTTATTTTCTTAATTCAATTATTAGAATAACTTATACATTATAACTATTTTCTCCTCTTTTTTTCTTTTCTTTTTTTGTTTTAATTCTTATTTATCATTATTTCAGATTTTTTTTTTCTTTTTTTATAATCTAATTTTGTACACATTTTTTGCTCCTTTTTTTGTTATTTTTTATTTATTTGTATTTTTTACATATTAATTATTAAAAAATAACTTACTTTAGCATATAGTATATAAAAAATAATATATTAGTAGTAGTTGAAGTATATTATTGCAGTATACTATGATACCCACATGCTATATATCATATACTGCTGAGTATATGGTATCGATAACTCTGTTAAAAATTATAAAAAGGATCCATAGAATTTTTTTAAAAAATTTAAAAAAATACCAAATTTAATTATATTGTTACATTATACCATATACTGTAATAGTATATTGTTGCAGTAAATTATACACTATTGTATTAAAAATTATATACCAAAATGGTATATAGTATGCTATTTTGGTATATTATATAAATTAGTTTTCTTCGCTAATTCAACTCAATTTCAACGTAAATTTTAAAAATATACTTCAGAATTTTTACCAAATCGACTCAAACTTTAACCACAACCTCCAATCAAATATTTCAAACTAAATATTTTGGTTTAAGAAAAAATTAAAAAAAATAAGAACTCCTTTGAATGTTAATTGAAACAGAACTCAATTAAAATTTTGAAAAATTTTAAAAGGACCAAATTGTAATAGTATACTATTATCATTATATAGTATACTATAAAAGTATACTGTTGGAATGAACGGTATACCAAAATGGTAGATAATATATCATTTTGGCATATAGTACAAATTCTTCTTGGCTAGTTCAATGCAATAAATTATACACTAATGAATTAAATATCATATACCAAAATATTTTATAGTATATTATTTTGGTATAGTACAAATTAATCTTCTTCGCTAGTTAAACTCAATTTGAAAAATCTACTCCAGAATTTTTACCAAATTAACTCAAACATTAGTCACAGCCTCCAATCAAATATTTCAAACTAAATATTTTGGTTTAAAAAAAATTAAAAAAAAAAACACGAGAACTCCATTTGAAAAGTTGAAAAATAACTCAATGAAAATTTCAAAAAATTCAAAAAGGACTAAATTGTAATAGTATATTGTTGCATTATATAGTATGCTGTAATAGTATACTGTTAGAATAATTTTTATACCAAAATAGTATATAATATATCATTTTGGTATATAGTACAAATTCTCTTCTCAGTTCAACTCAGCTTAGCCCAAATTTAAAAAATTTACTGCAAAATCTCCGCCATGAAAACATGTCTAAAATTTGAACAAGGACCTGAAAATCTGAAAAATGGTCCAATTATAATGATATACTGTTGCAGCATATTATATACTATTGTAGTATGCTATTGCGACATATTGTATACTATTATAGCATATTATATGCTATTAAAGTATATTATTATAGAAATACCATTGTATGTACTGCTAAATTACATTGTAGTAGTAAACTGTCTAAAATCGATATACTTTTATAGTATATTGTACACTATAACAACATGTTGTTGGGTAAGTATTTCTTCTTCAGATTAAAAAGCTTCAAGCTCAATAATGGAAGGCCTTAAAAAATTATTTCCAATAATCACCTCGAATGAGCTCCAAATGCAACTAAAATTCAGCATAAACTTTTTAAAAGTACTATAGACAACATATTGTAATACTCACTTTGAATCAAACAATAAAATCTTCGGGTTGATAATTTATATTAAAGAGCTTCAAGCTCAACTATGGTGGGTCTTCAAACACATATAAAAATCTCATATAGAGAAAGCAAAAATCTATCGAACTCAATGAAATTGAGAATTTTGAGAAGAAGCTATTGAAAAACTAATTTTTTTTTATAGATTTACTTTCTAGCTTCGTTTTTCTGGAATGCATGAAAAAGAGAGGATAAAAAAGGTGGATAGATCAGAGATTAATAGCGAAAGATAATCCAATTAGAGAAAGTGTTGAAAGAGAAAGGGAGAAGAAAAATGTAGGGAAAAATTACACGATAACTTTAAACTGCATAGTTGCAATAGAAGAATGAATAAGAAAAATGGGTACACGGATAAATATTTTTGGTCGGTTAGGTATATAGTGTAGCTATTTTGAGAGTAGGTAAAAACGGATAATTAGTTTGTGTTAAGTAGGTATATAGCATAAATTGCTCTTTCACAATTGGTAGCTGTAAAAACTCAACTGAATCGGTATAACTTTTTTCTTATGCAGTTCCTCTAACATATCAAATATTCTAAGTTGACAATTGTTTGCCCCAAAAATTGGAAACAAATCAATTGAATTTTGAACGTGGGAAATGATAGGTAAGTGACAAATTCGATTGAAAACAAGTATATGATAAGAGATCAAAGATATTACAATTGTGAATCTAGATAGTCAATATATTGCCTTTTGTTTCTTTGCCTTTTGTTGCCAGAGAAAAAACCTCTCGTACCCAATGCATCACTACACATATATATAGGAAAAAATCTACCCCCCCCC